>BQNB010004079.1:30000-62667 GCA_026074375.1 Tanacetum coccineum | reverse complement strand
GTCGAGCCCTGCTTGTTGAAAAATGTAAATACAAATATCGTTTTTTTTTCAAGGTCATTAAAATCTTTTACTAAATATTTTTACAAAATATTTTAATAAAAAATTTACTATAATTAGAGATAATTTTGTAAAAAGTTTACAGTAATATTTTTTTATTAAACTATACTCGCATTTTCATATAAACACTTTCCGTCTTTCCCCTTTTCATTCGTTTCACCTCATTTTCTCCAAATTCGATCGTCACTCTCACACACACTCACGACAATGAACCTGTAATCACCTAATTCGTTAAGGCTAACGGATTAACCTGTAATCGAAGCTTACCGTGGATTTGATCGAAGCAGATCGTTACTCAACTCGTGAGGGCTAACAGATTAACATGCAATTCGGTAGATTTAAATTATTATTATTTTGTTTATTTTGCGATATTGTGATGTTGTAGTGTAGTTTTGATAAAATCTTCAAGTATAAGTTAGGTTTGTAAGTTATTGATGCACATAACATGTTCGATGAAATGACTCAATGAGAAACTAAAGAAACACTGCCACAAAAGTTTGTTAGTTATAAATATATTTTTTTAGAAGGGCACCACACTTGAAATCCGACCCCCGAGTTAAACCATCCAAACAGGCAGGCCCTGGGACCCGAACCACTGGGAGAGACCCGCGAAAGGAACCCTAGAACTCACGGCTTCGCACTAGGAGAAAAATCTGGATTTTTCATTGTCTCTTGCGAGACTCGAACACAGAAACACCCCCAAGCTCTAAAAGGAACCTAGGTGGCCAACTGCGCTAGGCAGTTGGTTAAAAAAATATTTGCACTAAGGTCCTTTAACTATCATAAGCTTGCTAGTTATCATTCAAACTTTTAACACCCTTCCTCAAGCTTATGACCCAAACATGTTTAACATACCTAACTTTTTAGTCAAAAAACCATGCTCAAGTGACCTAAGAGCTTTGGTCAAGATATCAACAACATTATGCTTAGAGTCAACCTTCACAGTTCTTATTAACCAAAATGACACCTTTTTCTCTAACCAAGTATACATCAATATCAAAATGCTTTGTTTTTTCATGCATAACTGGATTAGCAGATGCTAGTCTTTAAATGCGAGCGTCATTTACAGAATAACATTAGTTATCAGTAGCCAAACACGCAGGGACAAAAATTGGCAATGTTGTAAAGTCTACTCATGTTTGGGCTATAAATACCCCCTTTATACTTTCATGGAGGGGTGACGCTCTTGTATTGTGTGTGTATTCTCCTATTCTCTCTAATAATACACACATCTTACATTCTCTATACTTTATCTCTTTAAACATGACTTACTCATATTTCGAGTCTCCTCGACTTCCCAAATCATGTTCTTGAGTGATTATTGATTCCTAATAATTGGCATCAGAGCTCCTCAAGGGTGAATCGTGATGTGTTTGTGAAAAAATTCGATCAAAGTAGTGTTTAATGTCTAAAAACGCAATATCCAAATTTGGCGAGATAGTCTATCTTGTTTGAAGATGTTTTTGCGTTTTACATTTCAAGTTTTAAACTTTCTTCCTTCTTTATCTTGTTTTCTTGTATTTCATTTGTAAAACCATGATTTTGAAACATTTTGATCGAAGTTTTTGGGAAAATATGTTGACGCATGGTTTTTAAGGGTTTTAAGGATTTATCTACTATTTGATTCATTCTTGTTGTGTTTGAATGATGGAAAATAGTTTTGTAACATAGTTTATAAATGTATTTGAAGGGTTCTGGTTCAAATCCTTCAAAAACGAGTTAAATGGTTGTGTTTTTTAGTGTGTTCTACTCGTCTATACCATCTCTCCAAAATCTTCATATATGGTGAGACGAAGTTCAAAGTTGGCGAGATAAACGAAACCCTAATTTGGCGAGTTTGTTTGATAGTCACATGGCAAGATGGTTATGGTGAAACATATGGCGAGTTAGTGAACTAGGTCGTATGGCGAGATAAGTCGTAACTATATGGCGAGATATGTTGAAATCATATGGCGAAATAAGGAGTTAGACTATACAGCGAGATAGAACAACACTATATGGTGAAATAGACTCCATGGCTAGATAGACTGACTACATACGGTGAGACATATGGTGAAACATTTAGCGAATCATTTGGCGAGTCAAATGGAGAGTCAATAGATAAACCATATGGCAAGTTAGGGTTAGTCTATATGGCGAGTTAGATGTTCAAATATGGCGAGACAAACTTCTTCACATATGGCGAGATAAGACTTCATTATATGGCGAGATATAAAGTTGTCTAGTTAGGGTACAAGGTCATATGGCGAGTTAGATTACTCCGTGGATATGGCGAGATATATTTCGGGCAACAATTTCAAAACACTAACACGTGCCAAGATTCATTGTAACACCCTTAAATTTCGGCACGCAACAGAATACAACATGGGTGCTACTTCATAATTTATAAGCACAAGTCACGGAAAACGACCTCAAAAGAGACGTTATAAAATAAATTGTCACATTCGATATATTAAAAACATCAGAGTTAATAAACAGGTCCCATATGGTTTATAGCCAATCCCACAATAGTTTAAACATGACTCAAAAATTTAAGTAAAGTTTTCATCGAATGTGAATATTAAACAAAGTCTTGAAAATTTGATATCCGCGTAATACTCCCATCCAAGCAAGCATAAGCATAGCCACCCGAGATAAAACATGCTAAAAACGTCAACGAAAATATTAAGTGAATCCATAGAGTTTATATGAATAAAAAGAAGAACACAAGTATATATCATTGGATAACTTGTTGTGCAAACAAACTATTAGTTACTAATGCATTGAAGAAATTAAGAAGAAAGTTGTGGGTCAATTCTTGTATTTACATTCTCATTTCCTCATATTGTAAGAGTTGTATAATCTCAAGTTTTGTAAATTTCTTCGTATATTCTTGGTGTATTTTTATGTCTTTTATTGTATTTATATACTTTATTAATTTATTTGTAAAAATATTGGCATTGTACTTGAAATTTTGGGACTAGAAATTTGATAAAGAGTTGACTTGTAACATTGACAATTTGAAAACAGTAGAGAGAAATTCTGGAAAAATATGAAGACTTTGATGATTAGATAAAAATATAGTGGCATAGGTTTATGTTTTAGGTCTGTTTCCCTGGGTGGCGCTGGTCGTGACGATACTCAAGGAATTTACTAGAAAATAAACGGTATAGGTTGGCGAAAACTGCATATTGAGTATATTGACCATTTGACCTCATTTTTATAAATTCGAGGTGGTCGGAAAAATAGACTCGTTTACCTTTCCATAGGCGTAAGAACTAAACCGAGACCATTTACGGATTAGGAGATATTGGTCACGTGTTGTTAGATAATAATTGAAAATGTTTTTTTTCAGCCCACTTGATTGAGGTCTTGCAAATGCGTTTATGTGAACATATTAGCCCAATTGTTTTATAAAACTTAAAAAACTCAAAATATGCTTATCTCTTTATAACAAACTTTATAAGAACTTATTAAAGTTATTTGTGTTAGTATTTATTTTTTCTAAGTCGTGTCATTAATTTTAGATTTGCATATTGGATTTACGTTGTGTTTCTGTTGTATAGCTAAATGTGTGTTCTTAGCCCTCTTTTACTTTTTAAATGTTTTATAATAACTTATTTGGGAGAGATTCATGCTTTTTTATTTTACTTTTTTTGGGTAGGCTAAGTGTGTTTTTAATACTTGTTGCTTTTATTGACTACTTATTAATGCCTAGTATATTTTTACCAGTAAGTCCCGCCAATATCAATATCATGATACGTTAATTACTTTGTGTAAGCGCAAATGCAGTGAATAGATCTATTGGGACTGACAATCCCCATCCGGGGTATGTAACACCTGATTACAATGTCAAAAAAACGCATTTAACATTTGAATTAATACTTGGGTGTTCTGGCAAAACATCAAATTTCAGGGCAACAAATCTAAAAGACTAGGGTTTGTATGTGATGTGTCGTCGTGTGGTTGTAATTTATGATTCAAGTTTTAAATTTATATTTTGCCCACTTAACCAAAAACAACACTTTAACGGGCAGTGTACTCAGTCGGTGGTAGATTCGTGGTAAGTAGGGTGTCGATCACTAAGAGCGAGAAACACTTTCAATTTATTAATACTTTGGTTTTTCTTATCTAAGTTAGTCGAATCTATGCTAAACCTATGTTAATCCTAAACCTAATAGATAAAAGGGGTTTTCAGCATGAGAGACTAGCACGGGTTTAGTGGTGACTAAAATCAACTTAAGACACTAAGACACACACAAGCAAATTAATAGAAGATAAAAGAGCGGTCGAGCCAAATATAAGAAAACTTTATTAACCATTATTAATCCAATCAGAACGTTGGTTTGTTTATTTAGTGCAATGATTACTTATCTCGAGATGGCATATCATTCTTAAGACTTAGGCGGTACTTCTTCCTAAGACCTAGACACGTAGAATTCTATCACAATTAAATGCATCCGCATAAAGCATTGTTATTTGCTGATTATAATCTATCTTAGGGATTAAAGCAATGGTGATCTTGTTAAACACTAGCTCATGGAGACTTTACCCACTTACTGCATAATGGCAATTCATACACTAGTAGTCCACTAACCAGGTCTTTACCAATTAACCGAGAACAAAATCGTTGATCCCTGGGTCACCTGCAGGTCCAACTAAGCTCACAATCTAAGGGCAAAGATAGGTCGTTATTTGTGATCCTATTGGTCTAGATGTATAAGTCACTATATGAAGAGTTAACCCGGCATCTAGATTACTTGGTCCGTATAACTAGATCTAGTTGAATGATAGGTCTCATACAAAAGCACGTAAACAAGTATAAATTGATAAACATAAACAAGCAATCAATGATAAATTAAGAAATTGAGTTAAACAAACCAAACATTAAGATCTTCATAATAATGGCTAATACCCAAAGATATTAGCCTTCAAACGTCATAATCAATACAAAAGTAATAATTTAGCCAAGGTAAATTAACCGAGTTAACGAATGATACCAAAAACTGAACGATTACAAGAGTATAAGAAATTACACGTTATCTCCTATGGAATTAATAATGTTGCTTGACCTCTTTTGCTCTTTTTTCCTTTGAAAATTGACTTTTGTAGTTTAGGTATCGAGAATAAGATTTAGCACTCTTAAAACTCGTTTTTGAGTTTTCTATTTATAGGGTCAAGAATATGGTTGGTATGAGCTTAATTACACATATTGTTTTCCATTTAAACCGGACTTAAATGACCAGAAACGTACCAAAAATACTATGTATTTGTATGTTTTCATTTATATTGTGCAGAAAACGGATATCCGAGAAAAGGACGAAAAATCAAGCAAAAACAGACAAAACCGAGCACGGAATGGAAAGGCATGGAAAAGCCAAAGTCAAGTCAAAACCAAAGTCAACAAAAGTCAAAGTCAAAAGTCAACCCCGCAAAGTCAACAGTCAAAGCCGAAGCCAAAACCGAAGAAATACTTAATGGGCCCACCCGTACCCATCTAATAGGCCGGGTCAGCCCATTAAGTTAATATATGAAGACCAATGTACCATATATGGCCCAAGTCCTTTATTATTTAAATTGGCCCAAGTATAAAATAAAAGCTCAAATGAGACTTAACCAACGTTAAGCCTTATAGCCTTTTCATACTTAACTTTCGTTAGTCACAAGGACTAACTATGCAACATCATATAACACAATGAAGGGCCAATTCTGACAAATCCCAAGACCTTTTATCCCTCACAAGGACTTAACTTGCAAAACATCCATATTACTTGAAGGGCTTAACCTGCCACATCCCCAAATTATAATCACCACAAGGACTAAAATCGCAACAACATGTATATAAATTCAGGGACCATTTGTGTCACTCCTTCCAAAACTTTAAACCTGTTAACCCTTAACCATTTTTCCCGCCAATTACCCATCTCCCTTGTCCCTTTCAAACCACCTCGTTTACTGTTCACATCCTTCCAAAACCATCACCTTCCACCCTTCCCCACCCCCACATGGCCTCAAGACAGCTTACAAAATAAAAAGAAAAAAAAAAAGAAAAATTAAGAAAAAAAATATAACAAACAAAAAAAAAACGACTAAAACGATAATCAAAAAAATTCAAAAAAAAAAAAATACAAAATAAACCAAAAATAAAAAGAAAAAAAAAATAAAAATAACAAAAAAGAAAAAAAAACAAATTATAAATACAAAAAAATAAAAAAAAATAAAAAAAAAAAAAAAAAAAACTTTAAAAAAAAAAAAATAACCCATACAAAAAAAAAAAAACAAAAAAAAAAGAAAAAAAAAAAAAAAAAAAAAGAAAAAAAAAAAAAAAAAAAAACACGAGAAAAAAAAAAAAAAAAAAAAAAAAATAAAAAAAAATAAAAACAACTGAAAAAAAAAAAATAAAAACAAAAATACAAAAAAAAAAAATATAAAAACAAAAACAACAAAAAACAAAAAAAAAAAAAATAAAAAAAAAACAAAAAAAAAAAAAAAAAAAACATAAACCAAAAAAAACAAAAAAAACAAAAAAAAAAAAAAAAAAAAAAAATAAAAAAAATAAATTAAAAAATTAGAAAAAACGGAAAAATAAAAAAAACACAAATAAAAACAAAAAAAAAAAATACAGTAAACAAAAACAAAACCAGCCTCTAACACAATACAAAAAAAAACCCAAAAAGACAAAAACAGGTCAAAAAAACAACAATCAGACAAAAAACAAACAAAAAAAAAAAAGCAAGGATCCCCCACCCATTCCCCCCCCCCCCCCCCCCCACCCCCACTCCCCCCCCCCCCCCCGACCACCCCTCCCCACACCCCCTCCCTCGTCGCCACCTCCCCAACCCCACCACAGATCCCCCACCCCACCCCCCCCCCCCCCCCGCTCCCGCTCCCCCCCCGCCCCCCCCTCCCCCCCCCCCCGCCCACCCCGCCCCCCTCCCACCCCCCACCCCCCAACCTCCGAACCCCCCCCTTTCACCCCCACCCCCCCACTCCCCACCCCCCCCGTCCCCCCCCCCCCTCCCGCCCACCACACCCCCCCCACCCCCCCCCCCCCCCAACCCCCCCCCCCCCTCTCCCCCCCCCCCCCCCCGCCCCCCCCCTCCTGTCCTCCCCCTCCACCTCACCCCCACACCCGCGACCCCCCCCCCTCAACCCCACCCCCCCCCCCACGCCCCCCCACCCCCACCTATACCCCCCCCATCCCCCACCCCCCACCCAAACATCCCCCACCACACACTCCCCGCTCACCACCCTACCCCCCCCCCCCCCCCCACCTACCCCCCCCCCCCCGCCCCTCGCCTCCTCCCCTCACCCTACACAGCCCCCACCACCCCCCTCCCGAATCCCACACTCCCCCTCCCCCCCCCGCCGCCCCTCCTCCCCACCCCCACCCCCGCCCCCCCACCGCGCCCCCCAAACCCCCCGCAACCTCCACCCAACACCCCCCCCCCGCGACCCCCACCCCCCCCTCCCGCTCTCCCCCGCCCCAACCCCCCTCCCCCTTCCGCCCCCCCCAACACCAGCCCCCCCACCCCCACCCCCCTCCCCCCCCCCCCTGCCCCGCCCGTACCGCCGATCTACCCCCCCCCCCCAACCCACCCCTGGGTGTGTGATGTACCCCCCCCCCCCCCCCCCCCCCACTCCACGCCCACCCCCACCCTACCCCCCCCCACCCCCCCCCCACCCCCCCCCCCCCACCTACATCCCCCCCCACAAACGCTCCCCACCCCCCCCCCACCCACCCCACTCCCCCCCCCACCACCCCTACCCCCCCCCCCCACACGTCCCCCCCTAACCACCCCCCCCTCCTCCCCACCACCACCACCCCCCTCCCCCCCCCCCCCACCGCACCCCACCCCCCAACCGCCCGCATCCCCCCGCCCCCCCCCCCCCACTCCCGTCCGCCCCCCCACCCGCCACAAACTCCCCTCCCATCGCCTCCACCGCCCGCACGCCCACCCCACAAAACCCCCCCCCCGCCCCTCCTCCCCACCCGCCCCCACCCTCCACCCCCCTCCCACCCCCTCACCCCCCCCCGCCACTCCCCAGTCACCATACCCCCCCCCCCCCCTGGTAACTCCCCCCCCTCTTATCCCCCCCCCCCCCCCGATCACCCACCCACCCCCCCCCCCCGAACCCCCCACCCCCCGCCCCCCTCCGCTCCCCACCCCCACCGCCCAAACTCCCCCCCCCCCCCCCCCAATCCCCACCCCCCCCCCGCCCCCCCATACTACAACCCCCCCCCACCCCCCCAAGCGACCCCCCCCCCCCCCACCCACCCCCTTCCTCCCCGCCCACCCCCCCCCAACACCAAACCCACCCCCAGCCCCCCTCCCCCCCCTTCCCCTCCCCACCCTCCCCACCACCCCAACCAACCCCTCCCCACCCCCACCCCCCCTCCCCCAACCCCTCCCACCTCCCCCCCCCCCCACACCCCTCCCACCTCATTATTAAAGTTTACTCCCCCCACCCCCACGCAATCCTAACTCCCCCCCACACCCCTCTCATCCCACCCCCACCCACCCCTCCCCCCATCGCCACACCCAACGAACATCCAACAAGCCAAACCACCATCCCAAACTGAACTACCCCCTGACCACCCACATCCCCACCACACCCCCCTCAGCCCTTTCCCGTACCATCCCCCACCCCCGACCAATAAAACCCACCCAAGGCCTAAACAAATACAACCTCTCCCTAATCCTAGATGGTCAACCCCTACCACACCCTGATTGGACACCTCCCATACAAAACTTCAAGTAACACGCAACCTGACAGAGCACCTTGAACTTTCAAAAACGTCACGACCCGAGCACTGCCATACACATCTCTCAAGTACACATCCCAAGAATATATGAACAAAACAGTTTAAAACGTATGTATTATAGCATTATAACTTAGTAACATTATTAGTGAAAAGTATCATTCGTGTTATGATATACAAGGACTGGAACATCTACAAGAGGTTAACCTTATGTTTATAAAAGCATCTCAAGGAATCTATTAGATATAGAACAAACATGAGAAAACACGCAGTATCCTAATAATAAGTATTGTTGGTTTAGGGATCTGCAAGTATGCCAGATCAAAAAGTTTATAAAAGAACTCTTTAGAGAAACTATTGTGTGTTCATCTTAATACTGCCAACAAGATTCCTCATAAGTTGACAGTATTAGTGTATTCCTTAAGAATCTCGATCCAACAAGTGTATCAGAGCTTTGTTGAATATACTCAAGATCTATAAGAACATTATAATCAAACGAAATCTTTCTAACCATAAATATGTCTGAAACATAACCTATCCCATCCCTCCCTACCTCGTCCGTTACAAGCACTCAGAATTCGCAATAAATCAGAAAGGTGAATATGACCTATTTCATGAAGATGCGAACAGTACATTGCAATCACTGAAACACAACTATGGGACAATAATCACCAATGGAAAGCCAAATCCAACAACTGACCTGCCGATCTCCCTCGTGTTCCCCCCCCCCCCCCCCCCCCACCCCCCCTTTGCTTATTCCAAAGACTTCACTTGCTGCAAAACGCAAGAAGAAACAATGATACAGCCTTAATATATTGCTTTCTGCCATACCTATAGAACAGTCTTCTCAGTTTTCATGATGCTGTAGATGCAAGATCTCTATGGAAAGCCATAAAAGCAAGATTTGGAGGAAACGAAGCATCAAAGAAGATGCAAAAGAATCTGTTGAAACAACAATTTGAGACTTTTACTATTGGATCTAGGGAAGAGCTAGACTCAGCATATGAAAGGTTTCAGCATATTCTTAGCATGCTTGAACTACATGATGCTACGGTGTCCATTGAAGATGCAAATTTGAAGTTTCTAAGAAGCCTTCCATCTGTGTGGCATGTAGTGGCTACTATGATTCGGGGAACAACCTGATTAGACGATTAAATACATTAAGATGATCTCTACAACAACTTAAAGGTGTATGAGCATGAATTGAAA
The DNA here is from genome assembly GCA_026074375.1 of Tanacetum coccineum. NCBI lineage: Eukaryota > Viridiplantae > Streptophyta > Magnoliopsida > Asterales > Asteraceae > Tanacetum > Tanacetum coccineum. The sequence goes on along the minus strand of BQNB010004079.1, from coordinate 52,658 downwards.
GGTGTCTCAAATTCAAACTCTCAAAACATTGCTTTTCTGTCCACAGAAGTCAAGGGCAGTACTTTGAAACAAAGTACTGCTGAACCAACCAATATCCCAAAAGGATATACACAAGCTGCCTCAAGCAAGGTTCCCCACAAGCTCCTAACTATGCTTCTCACTCAGATGAAATCATAAAGACCTTCTTTTCTCAACAAGCATCCATGCCTACAATCATGAAGATAGAAGACTTGCTGGCAAGATTGATGAAGATGCTATGAAGAAATTGACATTAGTGGCAGTGCTATGATAACTGCAAGGCTAAGAAGTTTATGAGGAGACAGGAAACCAATTGATCTCAGAGCCAAAGAAATGGATCACTTTTGACAAATCAAAGATTGAATGATTTACATTGTCAAAAGTTGGGTCAATTTTTGCTAGAGCGTGTCGTTTGCTAAGTAATCAAGAAAACAGAGCAAATGAGTCGTCAGGAAAAGAAACTGTGGCTATTTGAAGATTCAACTCAAAAGCCTTGAACAACAACAACAATGAAGATATTGATTGGACCAAGGAATTTGATGCTGAACCAGTGACATATGCTATGATGGCATTGACTGGAGTTGAACAAGATGATTGGAGCATGGAGTTTGATGCAGAACATGTGCATTTTGGACAAGATGGACTTGGTGATTTTGACTGGAGCAACAAAGCTGATGATACTACCGTATCTCTTAGCTTTAATGGCTACAAACTCAGAGGTACCTTACTGTTCCAAATGTAGTAGAATCTTATAGAAAGTTGCTTGAAAGTTATCAAACTGAAGAGAAAAATTTTCAAAGAGCTGAGGACAGAATTCTAGAATATCAAATGAGCTTAGAGTCTTAAGGTCATGCTTAAAAACACATGAAAAGAATGAATATGCTGGGGTGATAAGTATGAACAAATGGAATATGACTTAAAGATAAGAGATTTGAAACTAGAAGAAAAACAAAAGGAATTAGATCAAGCCTTAAAAGAAAGAGATGATTTCAAAGTAAAACTTGAGAAATGGTCAAATGCTTCAGTACTTCAAAACGAAGTCCTAAACAAACAAAGATATGTGTCTGATAAGTCATGTATAGGATTTGGGATTGAGTCTAGTGACATTTCAATCGTGGGTATGAAACGGTGACTGATTCTACAAGTATGAAAACTTCAAAAAGAGAAAGGCCTACAAAGCAGTACTGACCATCCACCTTCAAGTACAATTATTCCACCTAGGTGCAAATGGTCTCCTTTTACAGGATAGGAAGAAACTTATCCAATAGGAAATAAAAATGTTAATAAGAGAAAGAACAAACAACTAGTCATCAAAATTGAAGAAATAAAGTCATAATTGAAGATTGGTTTGATAGTGATGATGAAGAACCCTCCTGATGTTTCAAGAGTCAAAAAGAAACTGCTTTTAATACAGATAAAAAAAATAGTGAAGAATACTTTTGAAAAACAGGTCACCAAAAAGTCAAAAACAGTGTTGGTCTAAAATCTAAGACAAAGGGACTTGGAGGAACAAAAGGGGGCAAATTATTTTTTAGTATGTTACCAGTCCTAATCATCTTATTAAGACTGTTCAATCTACAGAAAGAACCTTCCAACAACCCAAACCTCATAAAATCAAAGGGAACACAGGGTTCAAGGGAAACAAGAGGACCAGTTTGGAACAAACATCCAAAGAGTAAACCATAAGTAATTTCGCAAGAAACTCTATGGAACCTTCACCAAACAGAGATCCTTTAATTCATCAGCAGAACTTACAAAGGATGGGTTTATAAGATCTGTTAGAACCCAAAAATGCACCAGAGAGTACCTTCGAAAAGTACTGCATGTGAAACTAATCAAGATACTGCCTAGATCTAGATACCACAAGGGCAGTATTTTCACGAAGTATGATGGAAGATTTATTAATCAAAGGATGATAGTAAGAAAGACCTAGAATCTCAAAGTTACTCACCATCAACAGGTCTACTACACAAGGGCTTCCTCATAGACCACAAATACCCAAGAAAATTGTTAAATTAATCTGGGTAAAGAAAGGAAGTACTGTTGGATCTTCAAGCGTACCCTCCACAAAACTGTCAAAAAGAGTGCAATGATAAGTCCAAAACAAACATGGAAACCAAAAAGGAAATATCTAGATTCTGTGAATAGGGGTAATGGATCTTACACACTCAAGCAATTTGAGTATGTAACTCCATTAGGGGTATCCAAGTCAGTTATGACTTGGGTCCCTAAAAGAATCTAATGCTTTGAAATTGTTTGTACAGGGCAATCCAGAAGAGGATCTCAAGGACTATGCTATCAAAGACATGGATGCACTGGAATTAGACATGAAGACAAGGACACGTTTGTCTGATTTTAAAGATTTTAAAGGTGGTTATGTGCCTTTGGAAACGACTCTAAGGTGGAAATGAATCATCAGAAAAGGAACCATTAAGACATCATTCTAGACCTTTGAGAAAGTTAGCTATGTGGAAGAAGCTCAAGTTTAATCTTTTATCTGTTCTCAAATATGTGATAAGAAGCACAATGTTCTATTCACAGATAAAGAATGTCTTATCCTTTCTCCAAAGTTCAAGTTTGTTGATGAAAGATCTGGTAATTTCTTAGAGCTCCCTAGAAAGAAAGATGTCTACAGCTTGATCTAAAGAACATTCTTCCTTCTGGTGAAATCACTTGTTTTGGTTGCCAAGGCAACACAGAGGATGAAGCTGTTCCTATGGCACAGAAGAGCTGGGGCATGTCCAACTTCAAAAATCTCAACAAGTTTGGTAATAAGGCAGATCTGTTAAGGGTTAACCTTCTAAGACATTCAATCATGATCACTCTCTTTGTGGCAATGTAGAAAAGGTAAACAAGCACAGGGCATCTAGCAAGAAGATTGAGGAAATAACTGTTAGAGAACCACTTGAATGCTAATATGGATTTTGTTTGGACCCTGTTTCAGTGGAGAGTGAATAGGAACGAAATACTTGCTTGGTGGTCACTGAGATTGCAGCAAATTCAGTTGGGATGTTTTTTCTTGGCTACAAGGATGAAACATATGATACTGCTTCTGCTGTGATTGAGTGGTTTGGAAACAGCTAAGACATAAAGTGAAGACAAATCAGGTGTGGATCATAGAAACCGAGTTCAAAATCAACTTATGAATGAGTTTTGTGCCAATAAAGGAATCAGAAGAATATAGCATTGCTATGACCTCCACAACAAAATGCGGTGGTCAGAAAGAAAGAATAGGACTCTCATTGAAAGCTGCTAGAACCAAGTTAGGCAGACCTCTTTTAACCTATTCAATTTTGGGCTGAAGCATCAAACTGCTTGTTAGGTGCTTAAAAGACTAGTTTGTGACTAAACCATCAAATGATAGACTCCCTAAGAAATTTGATGGGAAGATCTCCCAACATCATTTCAGAGACCTTTTGGATGTCCTCAGTACTATACTTAATACTCTCAATCCATTGGGAAGTTTGAATGTGGCAAGTCAGAAGAAGGATAATTGTGTGGGATACTCAACTAACAAGCAAAGGGTTTAGAGTCTAAACAGGGTCACAATAAAGTTTCAAGATGTCCTTTCATGTCAACTTTCTTGAGAATCAGGAGAATCAAAGGGAAAAGGTCCTGATTGATGTTTGATACTTGAGCTTTTAACTCCATCCATGTATTACATGTCCTGTAAGAGAAAAAAACTATGCTATCAAAAGAACAAGAAAACTTGTGATGATGCTGAAGATTTAGATGACCAGCAATGTCATTGTCCATAACACTCAGTATATTGCTCAGTGGAAAGATGTGCAAAAGAAGTCTAAATTGTCCTCTGAAGATCAAGCAATACATGATGGAGCTTGTAAATTTGATGAATCAAGAATCTCTTGCCAAAGCTCAAAATGATATCAAGAATGCTTTGAAGAGGAAAAGAGGAGAATAACTATTGGTCAAGAGAAAGGTAACATGTTGACAGTACTTTCACTCTAAGTACTGGCTAATAACACCCTCCCAAGGTACTAGGGCAATAAACCTACAGATTCTGATGATTGAATACTCCAACAGATGGTGTTTTCTCTACAAACTCTTTAGATGCTGATGAAGGGCGGAGTAAGCAGACATACAACAGAATTGGGATCTACCATTGAGTTCCCTCTACTCCACACTTAGAATCCATAAAATTCATACCTCAAAGTCAAATTATTGGCAAAAGTACTGCTGGAGTTCAAACAAGAAGAAAGCTTCTAGACAGTACTTCAAATCAACATCAAGCATTGCTGTCTTTCATATACAAGCAAAATAGGACTAACCACAAAGATCAGCAAACATGCTTGTTTGCTTGTTTCTTATCTCAAGAGGAACCAAAGAAAGTCTCTCAAGCCTTAGCAGATGAAAGTTGGGTTGAAGCAATGCAAGAAGAACTGCTTCAATTTCAAGGCTAACACGAAGTATGGTTGTTATGTGACGCTAACCAGAAGGTAAAAGTGGTGATTGAACTAAATGGTTTTTCGAAACAAAGAGATGGACGAGGGAACTTCATGATCAGAACAAAAGCACGCCTAGTTGCACAAGTTTATCCGTGGCACTAGAAGAAAGGTGTGATTATGATGAAGTATTCGCACCAGTTGCCAGAATTGAAAGCAATAAGACTCTTTTTGGCATTTGCCTCTATCATGGGCTTCATATGTCTATCAGATGGAAGTCAAAAGTGCATTCTTATAGGCAAACATCACTAGAAGAAGTGTAAAGACAAACAGCCTCCGAGGTTTTTGAAGATCCTAGCACATCCCAACAAGGTCTCAGAGTTTGTCCAAGAGCGCTTATGGCCTTGCATCAAGCCCCCAAGAGCATTGTATGAAAGACTTCCACTTTCTTTATTGAAGCATGGATATAGGAGAGGGCTATTGATAAAACCTGTTTATTAAGAAGGATAGAAAGAAATCATGTTGGAAAGTATATGTGATGATATCATCTTTGGATCTACCAAGTCTTACTAAATGGTGAAAGGATTTTGGAGATCTAATTCAAAAGGTAATTCAAAGAGGAGTTCCATGGGTGAATCACTTTCTTTTAGGGCTTCAATCAAGCAACTCCAATGATGGTATATTTCTAAGTCCAGACAAATATGAGAAAGTATTCTCAACAAGTTGACTTCAGAACATTAAAACCATCATCCACTCCCATGAAGCTCTAAATCTTTAGGAAAAGATGACGAAGTAAAATGTTTATGTAACAGAAAACTTTACAGGGTCTATGATTTGGGTAGTCTCCAGTACTTAACTGCTGTCAAGACCAAACATCATGTTAGCTGATTAGTCCTGTGTGCAAGATTTCAGTCCACTCCAAAGTTTCCCATAACTACAACAGCTATCAAAAGGAACTTTAGGTATCTCAAACATCAACCTAATTTGGGTTTATGGTATACCTAAAGCTCTCCTTTTCATTTGGAAGCTTTTTCGGTATTAGTGACTATGCTGGGGGACAACCATACAGAAGGATCCAACTCCAGGAGGATGTCAATATCTTGGAAGATATACTAGTTTTCTTGGCCAATGCAAGAAACAAACAATTGTGGCTATCCCTCTACAGAAAGCAGAATATATGTAGCAGCTGGCAAGTTGCTGTGCTCAGGTTCTTTTTGGATGCAAAATCAACTACTTGATTATGGATTAGACTTCATGCACACCTGAAATCCTATCTACAATGAGAGCACCATTTGCATTGGTAAAAAATCCTGTTTTTCACTCGAATACCAAGCATATATCAGAATTCGACATCACATCATTCGATATTGGTTATGACAAAGGCTTCATTAATTAGTCAATGGTTCATACTGATGACAATGAATGTCCAGATTTACTCACCAAAAGGCTATGACTTGGCAAGATTTAACACATTGGTGGTAACAAATGGGCATGATGACCCATAGCTATTTTTGAGGGTAGGAACACATCTAAATTAACTGGTATACGTAACGAACTTTTTTGGTTAGAATGTGAAATTATGAAGCACTCTATCTATATTTGAGGGGAGATAAGAATTGCTTATTCAAAGTTTTGATGATTTGAAGAGAATAGTTTGCAAAGATTGAAGGTCGTTGTTGCACATTAATTGAGTTGAACATCTTTTTGTGTGAAATGTACTGCTAATCAACGTCAAATATACTCTGGTGCCTTCGAAAGTACTGCTTAGACAACAAAGTTACTGTTCTACGACGTCGATCCAACGGTCAAACGTACGTTTTTTTGTCGCTAAACTTATCTACAACGGTTACATTCTCAGTTAGCCCCGACGCAACCTATAAATACTCAACTAATTGCAATTTTCTCATCACTTAACTCACTTTCATTCATACATTCTTTATTTCCAAAACCTCCGACGCCCATCAAATTCTTTTTAAATGGCAAACATTCCGCATCATGTCAACAAGCAAACATGATGCGTTGTGAAAAGAACGGCCTCAGAAATTGCTATTTTATCAAATCATCGACTTTCTCACTGGCTGCTCCATTAATTACTCTTTGTTGGTTGATCCTGATCTTATTGGTCCATGGCTTCAACAATTTTGGGCTACCGCTTCTCTCCAAGTGATCAATGATGTACCTCATAGTTCGCGGCACGAAAGTAGCATGTGCAAGAAGATCTTAATTACTGAAGCAAACCAGTCGGCGCTGACCTTACTCTTTGATGATGAAAAAGGAGATTGATTGCTTCCTAAGCAAGTTATTTGGGAAAAACGCTCATAGATATCCGGCTTACGAGGGTAACTTAGCACCACTCAAACTTCTCTAAACCGTTATTTAGCCAACAGTGGAAGAACTGATACTTGGGTCCATGTATTCCTTCACTCCCTTAGTCCTAAGAGTCACTTCATGTGAACAATTTGGGACAAACATTGGCCGTCCGCTCATTTTAGGTCTTAGCCATCAAACCAAAAAATTTAATTTCTCTTTGCTGATTCTAACTGGGAACTAAGGACAATATATTCAAATGGTACACCTTTTCTTATGTATCCTATGTTTGGTCAACTTTTTTTTTTGAACAAGCATTAGAGGGGGTAGATAGAACCGTCAGGACTTATAAACCATCCTTATACACTCCCTCCAAAGTTTTTTAAATTCTTGAGAAGCATAGTACTAAGTTCTCCTGTAGGATTACACCCTTGACTCCATCTATGTTAGAGGTAGTCTCAGCATTGGCAGCAGAAGAAGAACAGAGTACTAGTCCTCATTCTAGGGCTGCAAGTTATGCAAGGGATGCTCAAGGCACTCCAATTCAAAGTGCTGCTCATTCTCAGAGTGCTGCTCACTCTCAACGTACTGCTTCAGTACAAGGTACTGCTACCTCTCAAGGGACTGCTGAAATACAAAGGACTGCTGACTCCAAGGAATGGCTGAACCTCAAGGTTGCTGCTATCTATTCCTAAATCTCCCAATGATTATACCCCACAGATGCGTCTCCGACATCTGGAGGAGAATGAGGACTTCCTAGATATATATGCTTGTGAACAGGGAAGCTTAGGAGACTCAAGAAGCAAACCTCTTTCTCAGCTAAACAATACCAAGCTCAAGAGCCAAACTCAAGAATTGTCCAAATTCGTACTCCCATGGTCAAACAACATCTCTTTGGGTAGTGAATCCAGAAACCTTAAGAAGCAAAATAGACTAAGAAAGAAGAATAGAGAAGAAAGTGTCCTCATTCAAATTGGGATGGAATAAGGGATGATGGAACTTTGTCTGAAGCAGCACAAGTTCCAGAAGAAGATACAACACATCATTCCTGATGAATACAGCTTGATCAAGATGGCCTGCTGTTACTCCTGATTTGAAAGTAAAAGTGATGGTCTGAAAGAAGTTAAAATGAGGAGAAAGAAGCATCTAATGTAAAAAGTGAGAGATACAGAATAAATTTAGGATTTGGAGACAACACAAAGTACTGCTAGACAAGGTACAATTACTCCAAGGATCCTAAAACTGAAGATTGAACAAGGACCTTCAAGCCACTTCCGTCCAATTCAAGTTAATGGTCTCCTGAAGAACAAAATAATGATACTGAAGTTCTTGTTGCAATCTCTGACCAAGAGGATTGAGCATGTCCTGGTCCCATACAATCTCAACCTCAACAGCAAACACAAGGTACTGAATCTCAAGGTACTAGATCCTAAAGATAAATCAAAGAATACTGATGAAGAACCTAAAAAGAAGAAAATGACTCGTTCACCAAATACAGAGCCTTAGAAAAACGACAAATGATGAGATGTTGCAAGAAAATTCAAGCTGAGTTGGAAGCAGAGAATAAAGAAAAGATGTATGAAGAATTAAAGACTGAGATAAAACATGCTTAAAAGGTCAACAATAATGTTGAGTGAATCCATAAAGTTTATAAGAAATAAAGTAGAATCCTATTGCACATTGTAACACCCTTAAATTTCGGCACGCAATGGAATACAGCATGGGTGCTACTTCATAATAAGCACAAGTCACGGAAAACGACCTCAAAAGAGACGTTATAAAATAAATTGTCACATTCGATATATTAAAAACATCAGAGTTAATAAATAGGTCCCATATGGTTTATAGCCAATCCCACAATAGTTTAAACATGACTCAAAAATGTAAAGTTTTCATCGAATGTGAATATTAAACAAAGTCTTGAAAATTTGATATCCGCGTAATACTCCCATCCAAGCAAGCATAAGCATAGCCACCCGAGATAAAACATGCTAAAAACGTCAACGAAAACATTGAGTGAATCCATAGAGTTTATATGAATAAAAAGAAGAACACAAGTATATATCATCGGATAACTTGTTGTGCAAACAAACTATTAGTTACTAATGCATTGAAGAAATTAAGAAGAAAGTTGTGGGTCAATTCTTGTATTTACATTCTCATTTCCTCATATTGTAAGAGTTGTATAATCTCATGTTTTGTAAATTTCTTCGTATATTCTTGGTGTATTTTTATGTCTTTTATTGTATTTATATACTTTATTAATTTATTTTTAAAAATATTGGCATTGTACTTGAAATTTTGGGACTAGAAATTTGATAAAGAGTTGAATTGTAACATTGATTTTAGGACAATTTAAAAACAGTAGAGACGAATTATGGAAAAATATGAAGACTTTGATGATTAGATAAAAATATAGTGGCATAAGTCTATGTTTTAGGTCTGTTTCCCTGGGTGGCGCTGGTCGTGACGATACTCGAGGAATTTACTAGAAAATAAACGGTATAGGTTGGCGAAAACTGCATATTGAGTATATTGACCATTTGACCTCATTTTTATAAATTCGAGGTGGTCGGAAAAATAGACTCGTTTACCTTTCCGTAGGCGTAAGAACTAAACCGAGACCATTTACGGATTAGGAGATATAGGTCCGTGAAGTTAGATAAAATCTGAAAATGTTTTCAGCCCACATGTATTGAGCTTGCAAATGGTTAATTTGAACATATTTAGGCCCAATTGTTTTATAAAACTTAAAAACTCAAAATACTGCTAAATCTTTATAAAAACTTTATAAGAACTTACTTAAATTTATTTGTGTAGTATTTATATATTCTAAGTCGTGACATTACTTTTAGCTTGCATATAGGATTTACGTTGTGTTTTGTTGTATCGCTAAAATGTGAGTTCATAGCCCTACTTTTACTTTTTAAATGTTTTATAAACTCTTTGGGAGAGATACATGCTATTTTATTTACTTTTTATGGACGCAAGTGTTTTAAACTATATGCTTATCTTGACACTATTATTGCCTAAGTATCTATTACCATTAAGTCCCCAATATCATGATATGTTAATTACTTTGTATAAGCGCAAATGCAGTGAATAGATCTGTTGGGACTGACAATCCCCATCCGGGTATGTAACACCTGATTACAATGTCAAACGAACGCATTTAACATTTGAATTAATACTTTGGTGTTCTGGCAAAACATCAAATTTCAAGGCAACAAATCTAAAAGACTAGGGTTTGTATGTGATGTGTCGTCGTGTGGTTGTAATTTATGATTCAAGTTTTAAATTTATATTTTGCCGACTTAACCAAAAACAACACTTTAACGGGCAGTGTACTCAGTCGGTGGTAGATTCGTGGTAAGTAGGGTGTCGATCACTAAGAGCGAGAAACACTTTCAATTTATTAATACTTTGGTTTTTCTTATCTAAGTTAGTCTAATCTATGCTAAACCTATGCTAATCCTAAACCTAATGGATAAAGGGGGTTTTCAGCCTGAGAGACTGGCACGGGTTTAGTGGTGACTAAAATCAACTTAAGACACTAAGACACACACAAGCAAATTAATAGAAGATAAAAGAGCGGTCGAGCCAAATATAAGAAAACTGTATTAACCATTATTAATCCAATTAGAACGTTTGTTTATTTATTTAGTGCAATGATTAATTATCTCGAGACGGCATATCATTCTTAAGACTTAGGCGGTACTTCTTCCTAAGACCTAGACACGTAGAATTCTATCACAATTAAATGCATCCGCATAAAGCATTGTTATTTGCTGATTATAATCTATCTTAGGGATTAAAGCAATGATGATCTTGTTAAACCCTAGCTCATGGAGACTTTACCCACTTACTGCATAATGGCAATTCATACACTAGTAGTCCACTAACTATGCAACATCATATAACACAATGAAGGGCCAGTTCTGACAAATCCCAAGACCTTTTATCCCTCACAAGGACTTAACTTGCAAAACATCCATATTACTTGAGGGGCTTAACCTGCCACATCCCCAAATTATAATCACCACAAGGACTAAAATTGCAACAACATGTATATAAATTCAGGGACCATTTGTGTCACTCCTCCTAAAACTTTAAACCTGTTAACCCTTAACCATTTTTTCCCGCCAATTACACATCTCCCATGTCCCTCTCAAACCACCTCGTTTACTGTTTACATCCTTCCAAAACCATCACCTTCCACCCTTCCCCACCCCCACATGGCCTCAAGACAGCTTGGCAATCCCCTAAACACCCGTTGGGCAAGAAAAACAATGGCTGTGATGATTCAACTTTAGCTCCAAGGCAATTTAATGGCTAAGATTAACTTTGAGCTTACTCACAAAGAAAACACAACTGCCCAATCACTCAGAAAAGAAGCACAAGATGACTTGAAGACAGAGAGAGTTTCTAGTATAAATGTAGGATAAATGTAGCCATTTATCTTTTGTCGAATTTTAGTGTTTAGAAGGCAAAAGCTTGTAAACCAAAGAATTTGTACCAATTTTCAATTACTGCATTTTTAATATAATTGTCATTTAAATTTCAGTCTTTTTATTTCTTGTCATTTAAATTACTTGCAATTTAAATTTTATGCACTTTACATGTTTTCCTTAAAATCTTGTCATTTAAGCTAATTTGTCTTTAAATATTGTCTTTAAGCCTTTGATTCATCAAAAGCCTATATTAAAGCTTATTTCATTTTCTGTCAAAAAAATTCAAAAAAATCCAAAAAAAAACACCAAAAATCTGTCAAGCATTGGAGCATGGTTTATAAGGGATGGCCATTGATTTAGAGCTTATGGTAAGCACATAGGTTTGTTTATAAGCTTTTGAAAGCTTCTTGTCTTGCCTTAAGCATTGGACCCTTTGTAAGTTTCCCTTTTCCAATTTTTGCATTTTACTGTAGCATAGCTTATTTATTGCTTATTTATGCTTTTTATGCTTATTCATGTTAGTTTGTGCTTACTTATGCTTATTTAATGCTTATATGTCTTTTGATTGTGTTTTTATTTAAAACTGTCCAATTTGTGCTTAAACTGCTCATTTCTTAATTGCTTATTTCAGTGCTTATTATTGTTTGTTTTGTGCTTATTTTAGCTTAACTTTGCATGTTTGCTATCTGTTTTTAAATTTCTGTGCTTAAATCAGCCTTTATAAGCTTTAAATTTGATTTTTGAACCTTAAAGGGGTGTTTGGGACAAGGGGTAAAAAGGGTCATATGGTGTGAAAAAAAACTTTGGGTCATTTTGGAAACCTTGTACAACCTTTTTTAAGTCATTTTAAATCTGTTTCCAAAGGTTTTTAGTTCTAAAAATTGTTTTTTGAGTTTTTCTATAAGTGTCTTTCAAAACTGTGGTGACAACAGTTTTGTATGAGCTTATTTGAATTAGGCTTTAAAACCTGTCTTTTGAGTCTTATGTTTGTGTCATTTTAAGGGTCAAATTGAGTAGTCAAGTGTCATTTAGTTTACTCTTTTGAATTTGCAAAATAAGTCAATTTTTGTCAAGTCAAGATTTCAGTTTTAAAGTCCTTTTTTCATTTTCATTTTTCAGCAGCCTAAGATTGTTTTTAGCTTTCAAAAGTTTGAGCATAAGCTCATGGGAAGCTTAACTACATCTGTTTTTATTTGTTTTCTAATTTTGAGCTTATTTTCCAGCTGATTTTTGAGTATGCCATTTGTCCCTTTTACCATTGAAATAGCCATCTTTGTGACAGCCTACTTTTCAGCCTTTCTTTCTTGTTTATTTTTGATTTAAGCCTTGTGTTCTTTGCTTTTCTAGAAAGCCTATAAGCCTAGGTTTAAGCTCTTATGCCTCATTAAGCCTAAAGTTCATTTTTTGTGCTTAAAATTAAGCCCCAAGTTTGTCCCTAGGCCTATTGGTATCCAGTTAAGCCCCTAGTGCTTATTGCTTGTTACTGGCTTATTGGCTTTATCCTTTGTGCTTATTTTTGCTTAGACTAGCTTATTAGGTTTAGTAGTTTAACTGTGTTGCTTATTTAGTTGTTAGCATTTGCTTATTGCCCATCAATTTGCCTTAACAGTTAGTTTATAAAGTTTAGTTCTGCCCCCCCCCCCCTTTTTTTGTCTGCTTATTTCACTGCTTAATTTCACTTTTTGAAAAAGTTCTTTTTTTAGTTTGCTTATTGTTATTAGTTTTATCAGTTTAAAAAAAATCATTTTCCAAAAAGAAGAGGCCCAGGAATCGAACCCCAGACCTCCCCCTTACACACTCAAAGCCTCAACACCATACTCTGCTAACAAGTCGCCCTTAGGTCTTTTTCATTTCATCTTTGCATTACTTAATTTTTATAGTCTTTTCTTCCATTTAGCTTATAAGCCTTTTCGGCTTATTTCTGGCTTATCTATAAGCCCTCCTTTTCAGCTCTTATTTTTCTTGCATTCTACTCCTTTCAAGCTACTTTTCTGTATTTTTTGAGATTTTTCTAAAACTATTTACTATTTTTAATCATTTATTTTCTTTAAAACAGTTTTTAATTCATAAAAAATTATAAAAAAGTCAAAAAAATATAATTCTTTTTTTCAAAATTTTCTTTTATCATTTTGCACCTAGGAAAAATAGTTTTGCACTCGTAGGGTTATTTTTGTAAAAATTTGATTTTTAAAGAACGGGTTTCGAACCCCGTTCTCGTTTTTAAGTTTAAATCGCTTTTAGCTTTCGTTTTTAGGTTTTCTTTACTCGTTTTTGCATTTTAATTGTAGAATTAGTTTCCAAAACCAAAAATCTTCTTAATCCCATTCAAACGCGCGATCACAAACGTCTTCGATTTTCAATTTGCACCTCGACGGGATTACGACTCCGGGTAGGATTTGAGGGATTGTGCTTTGGATAAAAGCGAATCTTTTAAAAGCCTCTTGGAATACTTACTATTGATTTTTATCCTTACGTATTTATATTTATATATTTATTTATATTTATATTTATACGAAAAGGAATTCGGAATCAATTTTTGGCGCCGTTGCCGGGGAGGTGTAATCGATTATCGTTTCGTTTGAAGATTAGTTTTTGAAGACCCTTCCCTCGTGAAGTTATTATTCCCGTTTGTGAATATTTTCTTTATTAAAAATATAAAAAACCCAAAAATATTTTTTATTTTCTTTTATTAGTATTAGTATAAGATAAAAAAAAGAGCCAAAAAATCAAAAACATAAATTTTTTTGTCCTTAATCAAGAAAAAAATCATCATAAATATAATGCTTGCCTTTGTGTCACTAGCGACGTACGACTCACCTTTAAAAGTTTAACAAACTCTAAGAGGGGTATAAGGAGGGTTGTTCCGAGGAACTACGACCCTAAAGGAGAAATGTTTTTAATAGCTTCGCGCTTTCCTACTCCTCCGCTCCTTTGTGCATTTTTCTTTTAAAGAGCTACCGTGAAGCTTGTCGATTATTGGTTTAAGTTATTCGATCTCGGATTTGTCGCATTAAAAAAAATTGTGAATAATTGGAAAAAAAAACCAAAAATATTTTTCCTTTTAATATTTTTAGTGCATGCGCACTCGTTCTTTTTCTAATCTCGTTGGTAATTCTTCTTCTAATCCACCACTTCAAACCCGAAACGTCGTAACCGTAGATGTTCAAATCAAAGAGTCGAGCCGTTCGCTCTTTTAGAATCACCCGTAGTTACGATGGCCGATCAACGTACTGTGGCGGAATTGCTCCGTACACCCACCGAGGGTTATGCGGAGGCAATCGTGGTTCCTCCAATTCTTGCTGAGCATTTCGAGCTCAAGCACAGTCTCATTAATATGATGACTTTCGACACAATTCTTCGACTTGAGAAGACAAATCCTCATGACGCATACGTTGGTTTCAACAAAATAACATCCACAAACAAATACAATGAGTGCCGAATCATGCGATTAAGACTTATCTATTTCCTTTCACACTAGCGGGGGCAGCCCGCCGGTGGCTTGAAAAAGAACCCCCCCCCCCCCCCGGTTCTATTACCACTTGGGATGATCTCGTGTCCAAATTCATAAATGAAATTTTCCCTCCCCCGAGAACGACAACACATTCGGTAAGATCTTGAGGTATGATCGGATTCAAAAGCTGGGGGTGACACTAACGAGTCATTATGATTCACCCATAGCCAAAACGACAGACGTGAAAGCCATTGAAACATCAAATCCCTAGGATTTATTCACTAAAAAAGGCTCTTCTTGCATTTCCCACGTAAAACATTAAATGCTTCACCATCCCAATATCGGTTACAACGTTGCTCGAGGGATACAAATAGCATTATGTTATCATTACAAGTCATGCCTAAAACGGCCAAAAATATCACCAGTTTTGCTCACATTACAAGTTGGATATAGCATGCCCTGTAAAGACTAAGCCTGGGAGGAGCTCTGACACCCTAAAAAAATCAGGTAGACTCGAGGGACTTGATAGCGTATCAAAGTTAAGGGCACAAGCCCATTAATTACACACTAAAAGTAAAGCCCAATACTAAGGACCATCATAGCAATCGATAAGGCCGTTGTATGAAAACTCAGAATACTTCTAAGGTTATATATTATACACGCATGGGACCAATGTCTCCTAACTGTCCCTAAAGGTTTAGATGTATCATCTGACATATGACCAAAGATAGAGGAAATAGGCAAAACCACATACGAACTGTACTTGGCCATAAAGGGAACACCACTTGTCTACCACCGGATGTATACAACCATTCATCATCCACTCGGGTCTACCACGTAAAATCCTAGATGCTCCTCTATAAATATATAAATAGAGGGCATCTCACACACATAAAAGGATTTGCGTCCTCTCATAACATTTCACACATTGTTTCACACAGTTAACATATACTCATTGTTTGATTAAGCGTTGCCCAAGCTTCTTAATTTTTAATCATGTCTTTGGGTCCTTACCGTTCAATAAGAGAAACCGAACAATACAACCATCGCAAAACATCTTTTAATCACCTTTTACATACCTTACGTGAACACCTATTAACCTCATTTGTATTAATTTGCAAAATACGCATAACTAGTCCTTTATTTTTTTCTCATTTAACACAAGTAACAACTATTTACTATATAACTAATTGATTATGAGTGTTGTAAAACAAATTAGGCTAACACGAACTTACCGCCAATGCATCAAGTGACGTGTTATTTAATAATGACTTAAAATCAACATCTTTGTAAAGTTTAATTTATTAACACGCTTAAAATACGTAACAAGTAAAACATTGAGTTGTAAAGATTTTGTGTTCAAATGACCTTTTATGTTCAATCATAATAATGCATAATCTAATAAGCGCCCTATAAAATTAGATCTAATAGGACCCATATACTAAGTGTCATATTGAATTATAATCTAATAAGACCAAACAAAAGAAGCGTCCTATAAGATGTGATATTGCAATTTAAAAAAAGAGTCCTACAGAAAGGTCCTAAAAACCCCATTTTCTTGTAGTGCACATTGCAATTTAAATTTCTGTCTTTTAAATTACTTGTTCTTTAATTTTATGCAATTTACTGTTTTCTTTAAATTCTTGTCATTTAAATATCTTGTCTTTTAAATACTTGTGCTAAGCTTTTATATAAGTTTTTAAGTCATTAACAGCCTTTATATAAGCTTATTTCATTTTTCTGTCAAAAAACCAAAAAATCACAAAAATATAAAAAAAAATATAAAAAAAAATATCAAGAAAGCAAGGAGCATGGTTTATAAGGGATGGCCATTGGTTTAGAGCTTATGGTAAGCATATAGGTGTGTATAAGCTGGTTTGAGAGCTTATTTCATTGCCCATAAGCTTGGACCTTTGTAAGTTTCTATTTTTACATTTTTGGCTTATTCACTGTAGCTGAGCTTATTTGTTGCTTATTTCTGTTTTTTGTTGCTTATTTTATGTTCTACATGCTTATTGTCTTTCTTTATTTGCTTATATACCTTTTCTTTAAGTTTTACCTTTAAATCTGTCTTATTGCTTTTGAAACTGCTTATTGCTATTTGGCTTATTTCAGTGCTTATTATTGCTTGTTTTGTGCTTATTTTAGCTTAACTTTGCATGCTTGCTATCTGTTTTTAAATCTTTGTGCTTAAATCAGCCTTTATAAGCTTAAAATTTGATTTTTCACTCTTTAAGGGGTGTTTGGGATAGCAGTGAAAAAGGGTCAAAACTGTTTTTAAAAAAACTTTGGGTCACCTTGGCCACTTTGAACATCCTTTTTAAGTTGTTATCATTCTGTTTTTCAAGGTTTTTCATTTTGGAAATTTGTTTTAAGGTTCTTCTCAAAGCTTCTTTCAAAACTGTGGTGACAACAGTTTTGTAAGAACTTAATTGATTTGGCTTTAAATCTTGTATGTGAGTCAAGTTTTTATGTCCCATTTTAGAGTCTAGATAGAGTAGTAAGGAAAAAGTTTTCTTGATGATGAACTCGCTCATATCACATTTCCACCTGGAAATGATGATCTTCCCTTTGATGCCGAATCCAATCTTCGAGAATTAGAGTATTTGCTTAACCATGATCCTATCAAGGATATGGATTCTATTCTCGAAGATTTGGTTGATGAAAATTCTCTTGATGACAATCTTGATGATACCATTTATGAGATGTTTACTGATGAACATGCTCTTGATTACTCATCCCCACCATTATGGGATGATTATGATGATAATCTTTTTGATCATGAGACCGATAATGACAATGTTTAGGATGATCCATTTGACTTCAAGGAAGAGAAAATCAAGGAGTCTAAACTCTTGATTGATGAACTTGATCTTCCTAAATCAAATAATATCCTTCCTTTTCTTGAGTGTGACTCGGTTTCCTATGAGGATTTTTCTGAGGTTGATGTTTTGTCTTCAACCAACAATAAGGACAAGGTATTTAATCCGGGTATACTCATTCATGAGAACCTCTTTGAAGTCACCAATTGTGCAACTATGGAAAGGAATGTAAAGAAGACCACTAATGCTTCTTTAATTCTTGAGGATTTCAATCCTCCTCATTATGAACTTCTTTTCCACAAAGAAGTTTCCGGGCTCGGAATGTTACTCTTCTTTTCATCTGAAAATAAGGAAAAAGTTTTCAACCCCGGGATTCTAACTTCTAAAAGAGTTCATACCTCTCTTCTCCCGGAACTATCTCATCAAGGCACTAAAGCTTTCAAAGTCACCAAAATTCTTGAAAGCCCGATGGAGATTTTTCCTCGCTCTTACCAAGAGGACATCTGTGTCTTGGATGTTCCGTGTCTCCACTTCTATCCCCCTTGACAAGCTCAAGTATGGGGGATTGGGTCAAGCTAAGTGACCTAAAACAAGTGCTTCGTGGGTGGCAAGCCATGCTTATCCTAGTATAATCGTAGTAGTAGCATGGTAGTTATGAAGTAATGAATAAGTGTTTTTTGTTGTGTGATAAGGCTCGCCTCTTTCCTTTTCCGTGTTTTGTGTTTTGTATTGTATTGTCCAGGATATCCTGGATTTTTGAAGCCTCTCGTGCTCTCGGTTTATGTCCTTCGTTCACTCGAGCTTTGAATCCTCAGCTTCATTTTGGGAATTCGATATCCAAATCTTATCGACTAACGTTTATCTTTGAGCATACTTAATAAACGACTTAGGATTTACGTAGAGACCCTTCGTAAAACATTGAGGACAATGTTTAGTCTTAGTATGGGGGAGATCTTCGATTTGATTATGCCTGCAGTCGTTGTTTTCACGTAAGCCCGTTTTTACCACCAAATTTTTTGAAAAACACCAAAAAAAAAATTCAAAAAAATTTAAAAATTTTTAAAAATAAAATAAGTGTTTTGTCATAATTTTGACTTTCCCGCTGGGTAGAATAAGAGTTAATTTTGACTCGATCGAGCATGTTGAGCTCTAGCTTGTTCCTTACCTTTTAGACTAAGCGTTCGCAGATTGCGAAGAACGAAAAATGATAGAGTTAATTATGAGTTAGATGCCAAACAAGGATTATTTGGAAATCTTAAGAGCTCATGTGTGTAATTTGTCGCGTTTTCTCCCGTAAGATTCTAATCGGACTAATAATACGTGCTATTTTTGAAAATTAAACTTTAATCAATAATTTTTGAAGTATAGTCTATATCAATAATTTTAGTTCAAATTTAAACTTAAATTTGCTAAAATGAAATTTTCTCTATATCATGGTATTATATGTAAAAAAATGATGAGTAATAATTATAAACTGTGGGCTAATAAAAGTTTGCTGCATCTTGCCGGCTCACAACCGATGTTGCAGCCTTCTAAAGAAAGCCCATAGTAAGAATAATAATCTGAGACTGATAAAAGTTTGCTGCATCTTGCCGGCTCACAACCGATGTTGCAGCCTTCTAAAAGGTCGAGGATTTCCTTAAGAATGAATAATTGTATTAAGTGTAGTAAACGTGATTTAATAAATATAGGGAAAATCTCTTTTTCTTAAATTTAAATATGCTTTTGAACTAAGACTATTTTATTTTAAGTTTTTCTAAATAAGCTATGTATATACGGGAAACCTAAGAGTCTTTGAAACCGAAGGTCCGTGAGTCCCGATACTAGTCTCTGTGAGGTGTCAAAAGCCTGGTCACTTAGCCGCAAGGTTGGGATGTGCCGAGACGAAAGTCGCTACATGGGATGATCTCGCCTTCAAACTCATTATTCTCTGGTGGAACGTGAAGCATGGAATTTTTGCAAAACGTTGATCCATGGTTGAAATTCGAAATGGCACATTCACCTAAATATAATAATTGTCGGGAGTGAAAAGTTCACAAGTTGCAAATATGAGTAGTGTTAGCATCTTAACTCATATTTAGCGGTGATTTCGTTTTAAGCTTGGTTTGGAATAAATGAAAAGTCGGGGACGATGAATTTATCCTTTTTGGGGCATTTTAGGATTAAAATGCATCTTGTTCTATGATCCCTAAAAGTTATAAAATAACGAAAGTCAAATACGTTCTAGTTAGTTGCTTAATATGAAAAGTAAAAAAAATGAAAAATACAAAAATATGTGTAGGAATAAGTGTGTATTTAATAATGGTAAAAACGAGGCTTTTCAAAACTATTGATTCTTTCATTCCCCTTGATGAACACTTAGCTACTTTTCGAGGTTATTAGTCGAGGGGGATTGAGGGTCTTAGTTTTCTAAGTGCTTACTTATAGCATTACGTGAGGACACACAATAGTTTGGTATGGGGGATTTTGGTATGTGCTTAATTACACATACCATTTTCCATTTAAACTGGACTTAAATGACCAAAAACGTATTGTATTTGTATGTTTTCAAATATATTGTGCAGGAAACGGTTATCCGAGAAAAGGACGAAAAATCAAACAAAAACGGACAAAACCGAGCACGGAAT
Organism: Tanacetum coccineum; assembly: GCA_026074375.1. Taxonomy (NCBI): domain Eukaryota; kingdom Viridiplantae; phylum Streptophyta; class Magnoliopsida; order Asterales; family Asteraceae; genus Tanacetum; species Tanacetum coccineum. The sequence goes on along the minus strand of BQNB010004079.1, from coordinate 32,579 downwards.
GGAAAGGCGTGGAAAAGCCAAAGTCAAGTCAAAACCAAAGTCAACAAAAGTCAAAGTCAAAATCAACAGTCAAAGCCGAAGCCAAAACCGAAGAAATACTTAATGGGCCCACCCGTACCCATCTAATGGGTCGGGTCAACCCATTAAGTTAATATATGAAGACCGGCCCAAGTCCTTTATTATTTAAACTGGCCCAAAAATAAAATAAAAGCCCAAATGAGACTAAACCAACGTTAAGCCTTATAGCCTTTTCATACTTAACTTTCGTTAGTCACAAGGACTAACTATGCAACATCATATAACACAATGAAGGGCCAGTTCTGACAAATCCCAAGACCTTTTATCCCTCACAAGGACTTAACTTGAAAAACATCCATATTACTTGAGGGGCTTAACCTACCACATCCCTAAATTATAATCACCAAAAGGACTAAAATTGCAACAACATGTATATAAATTCAGGGACCATTTGTGTCACTCCTCCCAAAACTTTAAACCTATTAACCCTTAACCATTTTTTCCCGCCAATTACCCATCTCCCCTGTCCCTCTCAAACCACCTCGTTTACTGTTCACATCCTTCCAAAACCATCACCTTCCACCCTTGATATACAAGGAATGCACATCTACGAGAAGGTTATCATTATGTTTATTAAAAGGATCTCTAGGGAGATAATGTAGTTATAGAACAAACATAGAAAAACACGAAGTTAAGAATTATTAGTATTGTGTTAGGGCTCTGCAAGTTAGGCAGATTCAAAAGGTTTATAATGAAATCGTTTCGAGAAACTATTGTGAGTTCTTCTTAAGTACTGCCAACTAGATCCGCTAGTTGACAGTATATCAGTGTTTCATTAAGGAATATCGATCCTACAAAGTGTATCAGAGCTTGTGAAGAGACCTGATCTCGAAGAACTTTTAATCAATCGCAAATCTTTCTTAACTCATAAAAGAAAGTCTGAAACAGAACTATCCTCCACCTCGTCCGTTACTGCACCGCAGAATTCCTATAAGCAAAGAAAGGTGAATATGCTTATGGTATAAGATGCGACAGTACATTGCTATCACTGATACATATATGGGACATAATCACCAATGGAAAACCAAAAACCAAACTGATCCTGCATCTCCCTCAGTGTCTGCTCCAAAGACTTCACTTGATGCAAACGCACGAGGAAACAATGAGAAAGCCTAATAATATTGCTTTCTGCCATACTCTGATAGACATTTCTCAGTTTTCATGAAGCTGTAGATGCCAAGATCTCTATGGGAAAGCATATAAGCAAGATTTGGAGGAAACGAAGATCAAAGAAGATGCAAAAAAGAATCTGGTGAAAACAACAATTTGAGACTTTTACTACTGGATCTAGGAAGAGCTAGACTCAGCATATGAAAGGTTTCAGCATATTCTTAGCATGCTTGAACTACATGATGCTACGGTGTCCATTGAAGATGCAAACTTGAAGTTTCTAAGAAGCCTTCCATCTGTGTGGCATGTAGTGGCTACCATGATTCGGGGACAACCTGGATTAGACGAGTTAGACTTTGATGATCTCTACAACAACTTAAAGGTGTATGAGCATGAATTGAAAGGTGTCTCAAATTCAAACTCTCAAAACATTGCTTTTCTGTCCACAGAAGTCAAGGGCAGTACATTTAAACATAGTACTGCTGAACCAACAAATATATCCCACAAAGATATACACAAGCTGCCTCAAGCAAGGTTCCCACTGCTCCTAACTATGCTTCTCACTCAGATGAAATCATATGTTCCTTCTTTTCTCAACAAGCATCCATGCCTACAACTCATGATGATGAAGACTTGCTGCAAATTGATGAAGATGCTATGGAAGAAAATTGACATTAGGTGGGCAGGTGGCTATGATAAACTGCAAGGATAAGGAGTTTATGAGGAAAGACAGGAAGGGGAACTCATTGATCTCAGCAAAGAATGGGATCACTTTTGACAAATCAAAGATTGTATGTATTTGATTGTCAAAAGTTGGGTCATTTTGCAGTGAGTGTCGGTTTGTACGTATCAAGGAAAACAGAGCAAATGGTCGTCAGGAAAAAGAAAGTGTGGCTATTGAAGATTCAAACTCAAAAGCCTTGGTGGCAACAGACAACAATGAAGATATTGATTGGACCAAGGAATTTGATGCTGAACCAGTGACATATGCTATGATGGCACTGACTGGAGTTGAACAAGATGATTGGAGCATGGAGTTTGATGCAGAACATGTGCATTTTGGACAAGATGGACTTGGTGATTTTGACTGGAGCAACAAAGCTGATGATGCACCAGTATCTCTAGCTTTAATGGCTACAAACTCAGAGGTACCTTACTGTTCCAAATGTAGTAAATCTTATAAAAAGTTGCTTGAAAGCTATCAAACTGAAAGAGATAATTTTCAAAGAGCTAGGACTGAAATTCTAGGATATCAAATGAGCTTAGAGTCATTAGAGGTCATGCTTAAAACACATGAAAAGAATGAATATGCATGGGGTGATAAGTATGAACAAATGGAATATGACTTAAAGATAAGAGATTTGAAACTAGAAGAAAAACAAAAGGAATTA
>BQNB010004079.1:0-27500 GCA_026074375.1 Tanacetum coccineum | reverse complement strand
TGATGGAAGTTATTATCAAAGGATGGATAGTAGAAGACCTAGAATCTCAAGTTACTCACCATCATCGAGGTCTTCTACCACAAGGGCTCCTCATAGACCACAAAGACCCAAGAAAATTGTTAAATTAATCTGGGTAAAGAAAGGAAGTACTGTTGGATCTCAAGCAGTACTTCCACAAACTGTCAAAAAGAGTGCAATGCTAAGTCCAAAACAAACATGGAAACCAAAAGGGAAATATCTAGATTCTGTGAATAAGGGTAATGGATCTTACACACTCAAGCAATTTGAGTATGTAACTCCATTAGGGGTATCCAAGTCAGTTATGACTTGGGTCCCTCTAACAAGAGTCTAATGCTTTGAAATTGTTTGTACAGGGCAATCCAGAAGAGGATCTCAAGGACTATGCTATCATTGACAGTGGATGCTCTGGAAGTATGACAGGAGACAAGGACAAGTTGTCTGATTTTAAAGAGTTCAAAGGTGGTTATGTGGCCTTTGGAAACGACTCTAAAGGTGGAAGAATCTCAGGAAAAGGAACCATTAAGACATCATGCTTAGACTTTGAGAAAGTTAGCTATGTGGAAGAGCTCAAGTTTAATCTTTTATCTGTTTCTCAAATCTGTGATTAAGAACACAATTTCTATTACACAGAATAAAGAATTCTATCCTTTCTCCAAAGGTTCAAGTTTGTTGATGAAGATCGGTAATTCTCAGATGCTCCTAGAAAGAATGATGTCTATCAGCCCTGGATCTAACGAACATTATTCCTTCTGTGGGATCACTTGTTTGTTGCAAAGGCAAACCGAGGATGAAGCTGTCCTATGGCACAGAAGACAGGTGGGGCATGTCAACTTAACAATCTCAACAACCAAGTATTGGTTAGAAGGCGAATCTGGTTAGGGGTTTTACCTTCAAAACATTCAAGCTTGATCACTCTTGTGTGGCATGTAGAAAGGGTAAACAGCACAGGCATCTTGCCAAGAATAAGATTGAGGAAAGAACTGTCGAGAACCTCTTGAATTACTACATATTGATTTTTTTTGGACCTGTTTCAGTGGAGAGTGAAAATAGGAAGAAAATACTGCTTGGTGTCACTGCATGATTGCAGCAAATTTCAGTTGGGTGTATTTCTGCCTACAAGGATGAAACATATGATATGCTTCATGATTTGATTGTGGGTTTGGAAAACAGGCTAAGACATAAAGTGAAGACAATCAGGTGTGATCATGGAACAGAGTTCAAGAATCAACTTATGAATGAGTTTTGTGCCAAGAAAGGAATCAAGAGAGAATATAGCATTGCCAGGACTCCACAACAAAATGGTGTTGCAGAAAGAAAGAATAGGACTCTCATTGAAGCTGCTAGAACCATGTTAGCAGACTCTCTTTTACCTATTCAATTTTGGGCTGAAGCAGTCAATACTGCTTGTTATGTGCTTAATAGAGTGTTGGTGACTAAACCTCAAATGAAGACTCCCTATGAAATTTTGATGGGAAGATCTCCCAACATCAGTTTCATGAGACCTTTTGGATGTCCTCTGACTATACTTAATACTCTAGATCATTTGGGTAAGTTTGATGGCAAGTCAGAAGAAGGATATCTGTTGGGATACTCTACTAACAGCAAAGGGTTTAGAGTCTATAACAGGGTCACAAGAAAGGTTCAAGATTGTCTTCATGTCAACTTTCTTGAGAATCAGGAGAATCAAAAGGGAAAAGGTCCTGATTGGATGTTTGATCTTGACCTTTTAACTCCATCCATGAATTACATTCCTGTAAGGAAAGAAAACTATGCTGATTCAAAAGAACAAGGAATAACTTGTGATGATGCTGAAGATTTAGATGACCAGCAATTCATTGTCCATACCACTCAGTATATGCCTCCAGTGGAAAGTACTGCTGCAAAAGAAGTTAAATTGTCCTCTGAAGATCAAGCTTTACATGATGAGCTTGTAAGTTTGATGAATCAAGAATCTCTTGCCAAAGCTCATAATGATGATCAAAGGATTGCTTTTGAAGAGGAAAAGAGGAGAATATCTATTGCAAAGGGAAAAGAACATGTTGACAGTACTTTCACTCTAAGTACTGCTAATACACCTCCTCAAAGTACTGGCAATACACCTACAGATTCTGATGATGATACTCCAACAGATGGTGTTTTCTCTACAAACTCTTTTGATGCTGAGGAAGGCGGAGTAGCTGACTACAACAACTTGGATTCTACCATTGATGTTCCCTCTACTCCCACACTTAGAATTCATAAGATTCATCCTCAAAGTCAAATTATTGGCAAAAGTACTGCTGGAGTTCAAACAAGAAGAAAGCTTCAAGACAGTACTTCAAATCAACATCAAGCATTGCTGTCTTTCATATACAAGCAAAATAGGACTAACCACAAAGATCAGCAAACATGCTTGTTTTTGCCTTGTTCTTATCTCAAGAGGAAGCCAAAGAAAGTCTCTCAAGCCTTAGCAGATGAAAGTTGGGGTTGAACAATGCAAGAAGAACTGCTTCAATTCAAAGCTACATGAGGTATGGTGTTATGTGACCTACCAAAGGCAAAAAGGTTATTGGAACTAAAATGGGTTTTTTCGAAAACAAAGAGAGAAGAACGGGGTACTATATCAAGAACAAAGCACGCCTATTGCACAAGTGGTACCGACAAGAGAGAAGGTGTGGATTATGATGAAGTATTCCGCACCAGTTGGCCGAGAATTGAGCAAATAAGACTCATTTTTTGGCATTTGCATCTTTTCATGGGGTTCATTGTCTATCAGATTGGATGTCAAATAGTGCATTCTTAGATGGCAACATCCCAGAAGAAGTGTATTTTCAAACAAATAAGCCTCCAGGTTTTGAAGATCCTGCTCACCAAACAAGGTCCTACAGAGTTGTCAAGGCGCTTTAAATGGCCTGCTCAAGCCCCAAGAGCATGTAATGAAAGACTTTCCACTTTTCTTTGAAGCATGGATATAGAGAGGGGCTATTGATAAAACTTCTGTTTATTAAGAGAAGGATAGAAGAGATATCAGGTTTGGTACTGGTATAAGTGTTGATGATATCATCTTTGGATCTACCAAGTCTTCTATGGTGAAGGATTTTGAAGATCTAATGCAAAAGGAATTCAAGATGAGTTCCATGGGTGAACTCACTTTCTTTTTAGGGCTTCAAGTCAAGCAATCCAATGATGGTATTTTTCTAAGTCAAGACAAATATGTGAAAGATATTCTCAACAAGTTTGACTTCAGAACCATTAAACCAGCATCCACCCCCATTGAAGCTCATAAATCTTTAGGAAAAGATGAAGAAGGTGAAAATGTTGATGTACATCTTTACAGGTCTATGATTGGGTGTCTCATGTACTTAACTGCTTCAAGACCAGACATCATGTTTGCTGTTTGTCTGTGTGCAAGATTTCAAGTCACTCCAAAGGTTTCCCATCTACATGCTGTCAAAAGGATCTTTAGGTATCTCAAACATCAACCTAATTTGGGTTTATGGTATCCTAAAGACTCTCCTTTTCATTTGGAAGCTTTTTCGGATAGTGACTATGCTGGGGACAACCATGACAGAAGATCAACTTCAGGAGGATGTCAATATCTTGGCAGAAGACTAGTTTCTTGGCAATGCAAGAAACAAACAATTGTGGCTATCTCCTCTACAGAAGCAGAATATGTAGCAGCTGCAAGTTGCTGTGCTCAGGTTCTTTGGATGCAAAATCAACTACTTGATTATGGATTTAACTTCATGCACACTGAAATCCATATCGACAATGAGAGCACCATTTGCATTGTGAAAAATCCTGTTTTTCACTCGAAGACCAAGCATATTCAGATTCGACATCACTTCATTCGAGATTGTTATGAGCAAAGGCTCATTAATGTGGTCAAGGTTCATACTGATGACAATGTAGCAGATTTACTCACCAAAGGCTTTGACTTAGCAAGATTTAAATTTTTGGTGGTAACAATTGGGATGATGAACCCATAGCTATTTTTGAGGGGAGGATCACTTATAAAGTACTGGTGATCAAGTAAAGTACTGGTTTGGGCAGAATGGATATTTGAAAGCACTCTAGCTATATTTGAGGGGAGGATATGAGTGATTTTTCAAAGGTTTGATGATTTGAAGAGATAGTTTGCAAAGTTGAAGGATTGTTGTTGCACATATTTGCGTTGGACTTCTTTTTGTGTTGAAAGTACTGCTACTTCAACTCAAAGTACTGCTTGCCTTAGAAAGTACTGCTTAGACAACAAAGTACTGTTCTAACGTTCGGTCAACGGTCAAACGTACGTTTTTGCGCTAAAAACGTATCTCCAACGGTAACTTCTTAGTTAGCCGTCGCAACCTATAAATACTCAACTGAATTGCATTTTTCTCTCACTTTACTTACTTTCATTCATAAACTTTTTAATTTCCAACCTTCGACGCACATCAAATTCTCTTCCAATGGCAACCATTCGCTCTTGTAACAAGCACAACATGATTGCGTGTGTGGAGAAGACGGCTCAGAATGCTGATTTTTATCAAGTCATCGATTTTCTCACTGGCTGCTCCATTAATTACTCTCTGTTGGTTGATCCTGATCTTATTGGTCCATGGCTTCAACAATTTTGGGCTACCGCTACTCTCCAAGTGATCAATGATGTACCTCATATTCGCGCCAAAGTAGCTGGCAAGAAGATTTTGATTTCTGAAGCAACCATTCGAGCTGACCTACTTTTTGACGATGAAAATGGCGTTGATTGCTTTCCTAAGCAAGTGATTTGGGATACGCTCCGCGATATTGGCTATGAGGGTAACTTAGCACAACTCACCTTCTCTAAACCTTTATTTAGCCCACAGTGGAAGTACTTGATCCATGTATTACTTCACTGCCTAAGTCCTAAGAGTACCTCATGGGAGCAATTTGGTACCAACATCGCCTCTGCCCTCGTAGGCTTTTACCAACTTTGTTTATTTTATTTATTTTCTTTTTAAGGACAATTTTTTTATATTTTTGATTTTTTTTATGTTTTTATGATAATTATACTTAAAAAGAAAAAGAAAATATTTTTTACTTTTTATAATTTTTAATTTTTTTTTGGATTTTTGAAATATTTAACAATAAATGAAACTTCCGAGGACGAAAGGATCTTCAAATCTTATCAACAAACACAAAACGAGAGATTCGTTAACTCAAATCCCCGGCAGCGGCGCCAAAAATTTGATACGCTATATAATATATACTAATATATAATATACCACAAGAGCAATTAAGAAAATTCCCTAAGGAAAATTCACTCTTTAAAATATATATATATAATATATAATATACGTATGTTTACCGGAAAGTATGATTTCCCGGGTCGTTTTCCCAACGATTTGAGAAATTGAAACCTCGCTTGATATTGGATACTGATTTGAATGGGTTCGAATATTGATTGGGTTTTCTATAACTACTAATTAAAAGCACAATTAAACACAAGTAATTAAAAACAATTAAAGCACAAAATCAATTAACGGGACAAATAAAACGCGACAAATAAGCAAGTAAACTAAATTTAACTCCTAAAAATGTAAACTAAATTTCTAAACCTAAGATAGGACAAAAGAAAATTTTAGGAAAAAGAAAAACATTTTTTTGATTATTTTTGAATTTATTATGAATTAAAAACTAATTTAATCTAATTAAATCCTAAAAAATAGCAAATTAAGTACTAAAAATTTAGAAAAATGATTTTTAAACTTAGAAAAGTCTAAAATAACATAAAAACTCAGAAAACTATTTTTAACTATTTTTAAAATTAAAATCCTATTTTTAAAATTAGAAATTAAAGCTTAAAAATGAAAATTAAAATCTAATAGGTGTAAAAATGATTTTACTGAATGTAAACCTAAAGCTATTTTTTATAAAACTAAAAACTATTTTTTTGTATTTTTATAAAACTTTTTTCTATTTTTTATTGATTTTTTAAGATTTTAACTTTCGAAAAACTATTAAAAATAAACTAATTCCAAGGACCCTAAACTTTGAAGATGAAGCAGGTCCTTCAAGCCCACTCCGTCCAATTCAAGTTATGGACTCTGAAGAACAACATAATGCTGCTGAAGTTCTTGTCTCAATTTCTAGACCAAGAGGTTTGAGCATTCCTGGTCCCATACAATCTCAACCTCAACAGCCAACTCAAGGTACTGATACTCAAGGTACTGACCCTAAAGATAAAGGCAAAGGGATACTGGTTGAAGAACCTAAAAAGAAGAAATTAACTCTTCAACAAATCAGAGCCTTGGAAACTACAAATGATGAGGAGGTTGCTAGAAAAATTCAAGCTGAGTGGGATGCAGAAGAAGAAAGAAAGAGGTTTGAAGAATTGAAGAAAACAAAGCCAAAGACTACTTTGAGGAAACCTACTTCTCTTGCTCAAGAAAGAAATCAAATGATGAGTTTCTTAAAAGGTCAAGGATACAAAAATTTGCAAAAACTTAAGTATCCACAGATGAAGGAATTGTATGACAAAGTTCAAGCATCTATTAAAGACTCCTTCAAAGACTTTATTCCAATGGATTCAGAGAAAGAAAGGGAAACGTTGAAGGAAAGAGAAGCAAAAAGACTCTTAAGGAAAAGGAAAGCTACAATATCTGAAGAACAGCCATCAAAGAAGCCTAAGTTAAGAACAGAAACAATTGATGAGCTCAGAAATTATCTTAGGGTTGTAGACTTTGAAAAGAATGCACAAGATAAAGAGTCACTAGAAGGAATCTCCATGATTACAGAGCTCCAAGTTATTGATTCACCTGATGGAGAGTATCTTATAATTCACAGAGAGAATAATCATTTTAGGGCTTTTGATACTTTATGGGAGATACTGCATGTCTTAGATAGACAAGATTTATATCACCTATATAGAGTTGTTGATGACTATTATGAGCATATTCCTCCAACCGGCTTAGGTTTGATGCTTCTGGGTGATCTAAACATTATTTGGGAGACGGCTGAATCAAGTGATGATGACTTCTGGAAGGATCAAGAAGAATGGGAAATCATAAGATGGAGATTTCATGAATCTTCAGGAGTGCATACACTAGAGATAGAAGATGGCACTATGATTCACATGCTGGCTGAGAGAAGATATCCTCTATCAAGAGAGTTGATGATAAGGATGCTGGAACATGGAATGGAAGTTGAAGACGAAAGTGAGACAGCCATTACTTTGATACATCTGTTCATTTTGTGGACAACTGCAAATGGTGACAATTCTTAAACAACTGGTATGTTTTATCAAATTTTTTTTTATATATATCTTACTTTGATAAACAGACTTAACTGTGAACAAAAAGCGTACTTGTTTAAAGTACGCTAGTGTAAAAACAAACAGTACCATGATGAAGGTACGCCTAGTTAAAAAGTTTGTTTTGAAATATTATGAAGATTTGAGTGTGCAAAAAGATTAAGGCACAAATATATGAATGTCAAACGGTTTTAAGGGATTGAGTGATGGTAATCCACCACACAGCAAATGGTATTCAATTCACCATTTCTTACAAACGATAAGATTGACTAGGTCAAATCAAACAGTTTTTGTAAAGACATCTCAAATTCTGTTGATGGTTGACAATTTACCAAAATTTGCATGGTATCAATACACCAATGGTATTACACTGGAATATTGGCTAGCCAAAGCAAAACGGCTTTTTGGTAAAGAAACTCAAATCCGTTGATAGCTTTAATAGTTTGCTCCAAAACTATATGGTCCTCAACTCACAATTTTTTTTATTACTGAAGTGACTAGTCTGAGCAAACGGCTACAGTAAAGACTAATCAAATCCGTTTTATGGTTGTAATGACTACCAAAAGTCATATAGTACTCAAACACTATGATTCAAGTCTGAGTGTGAAGTGATTTTCATTCATCATGGATTATTACCTTTTTCAAGGGTACCAAAGAACTGACTAGCCCAAGAGTGAATGGCTGCTTGGTAAAGGCTCATCAAATCCATTCATGTTGCTGAAAAGACATGTTGCTGAGAAGAACAATCTGTTTGAGGCAAAGACAAAGATTTTTGAAGAAATGTGTATGTTCAAGATAAGAGGTTTCATTTCAAGATGCTCAAACAGATTGTGTACAAGATACTGCTCAAAGGATGAAGCTTAAAAAGATTGAAGGCAAGTACTGCTTAAATGACAAGACAGACTGATGCTTAATAAAGAAGACCAACTATCAAGAAACTTGAAGTCAAGCAAGTAGAATTCAAGTTAGGGGAGGATTGTTGGGAAATACAAGTCAAAAGGTCAAAGTTCTGCCACGAAAAAGTCAAAGTACTGCTAAATGAAAGATCAAAGTACTGCTAAGTAGAAAGTCAAGGTACTGCCAGTCAAAGATCGAAGTACTGCCGTGGATATAGGAACTATAAAGTTTAAACGGTTGTTTTAGCATTTATCTTGTAACAGTTATTAGTGATAAGTATCAATTAGTGTTTATGATATACAAGGACTGTACATCTACTAGAGGTTATCCTTATGTTTATAAAAGGATCTCTAGGAAGATATTAGAATATAGAACAAACATAGAAAAACACGAAGTTAAGAATTATTAGTATTGTATTAGGGATCTGCAATTTAGGCAGATTCAAAAGGTTTATAAAAGAAATCGTTTGAGAAACTAGAAACGGGGGTAATTCATTTTAAAGTTTGGGAGAATTGCAGCTTTAGTCCTTGTGGTTGTTTATTAAAGGTTGTAGTGTAAAAGGACTTTGAATATTGGCAGAAATGGTCCTTGGAGTTATATAAAAATGGGTATGGGCTAAGGGATTTGGGCTTTTGGATCCGGGCATGGCCCATTTAGGGTTTAAGGGACTATTTGTGGACTTTTCTGAAACTTGGAGGACTTAAGTGGAATATTTTAGATTTTGTCCTTTTGTGGCTTTGACTTTTCTTAGCTTTGGCTCTGAATCTTTGGCTTCTCTTGAGCTCTTCCGTTTCCCGTGTCCGTGTTTGCTTGTTTTTTATGGTTTTCTTGTGATTTTTGATATATCCGTACCTGCACATACAAAACATAAAAACAAGTATATTTTTGTTATTTTAAGTCTGTTTTTGGTTTAATTGGGTTATTTTAGGTATTAATGGATATGTGTATTTTACACTTATCACCTCTCCTATAAATACCCCTCTTAATCACCATTAGGGGGTTAAGCCTTGTAATAATCTTTTCCTTTTTCTCTCTATTTTATAATATTTGAAAATTAAATACTTGCCTTCCTATACTATTCTCTCTAAGCTTTCATTGATGATCATGTATGATTCAAGATAATCAAGACCTAACAATAGGTGGTCATGGTCATTAGAAGGTTCGGGTGTATTTTCCGTAGCGTCGGTTAGAAAGTTGCTTGATGATAAAAGACTTCCGATTGTGTCTTCTCAAACGCGCTGGATTAAGGCGGTGCCCATTAAGGTTAATATTCTCGCTTGGAATGTGAGATTAGATTGTTTACCTACTCGTCTTAATATCTCTCGTAGAGGTATGGACATTGCTTCTATTCTTTGCCTATTAGTGTGGTAAAAAAAAAAAAAAAAGGTTGCGGTGGAAAACGTTCGAAGCCATGTTTTCTTTGATTTGTCAGGTTTTACTATGGATAATCTTTCGAAAGATTTGTCATTGGTGGGATGTGGATTTCATGGAGGTAAGTTCGTACGATGAATGGCTAATGTGGATTCAAAATCTTAGGGTTTCGGTTAAACATAAAAGGTTGTTAGAAGGTGTGTGTTTTGGGTTGTGGTGGCATATTTGGTTGTTCCGAAACAAGTGTATGTTTGGTTCGGATTCTCCTCCTAAGGCGGCGATCTTTGACGACATAGTGTTACGTTCGTTTTATTGGAGTCGTTATAGATGTAATACTTCTTTTAGTTGGGTTGATTGGTTAAAAAAATCCTCAACTCGTGTCTTTGTAATTGTCTAGCTTCTTGCTAATTTCTTTTAATAATAAAAAAAAGTAATGGAGTCGCATACTAAGTTATTCTAACAAGACCCTTTTGGGAAAAAAATTTACTTTAGTAGCCCAGGTTTACAAAAATGACTACTTTGGGAGTTTGTGATGATTTTTTAACAACTAACAGCTAAGTCACAACATATGCAACACATATTTATCTTATATGTTTTGAAAAAAATTTGAACCCAAATTTATCTTATATGTTTTTTTTAAATTTACAGAAACATTTAAACAAAAGGTATCCCATACTAAATTTAATGTATGTCAATGGTCACAAACCAACATTATAACTTTATATTAAAGGGTAGTATGTTTTGGCATGCGATTTTTCAATATTAAAAAAATTACACGCTTCCCAATGCAAGTTTAATCTTAAAAAGACTTATAAAACGCACCCTCAAACTATACGAGAAGTTACTAAAATGACCTTGAACTTTTATTTATTTACGGCTTTTTTATATAACAAACTTTATTTACCAAATATGGAACGTATATATATCAATTCATTCATAAAAAAAATATACCACTGGAAAGATCTTCGAATTGCGAATAAAACGAGCCCAATGTTGCAATGCTTCTGATATACGCATGATTTTATAAAAAATGTTGAATTATAATATATATTTTTAAAAATTAAATTATATAACAGTACTATACGGAAATAGTCCTTGAGGTTATCGGTCCGTTGCAAAGTTAGTTTAATGACTAACTTTGCAACGGAACGCTAACCGAAAGACTATTTCCGTAAAAAATTCCAGAAACAATTTAAGAAAATAGTCCTTAAGGTTATCGGTCATTTGCAAAGTTAGTCCTTAATGACTAAGTTACTATACGAAAATAGTCCTTAGGTTATCGTTCCGTTGCAAACTTAACCTTTAACGTAAAATCCCACGCTCCGCTGCAAAGCGCGGGTGAAAAACCTCGTTTATATTAATAAATCCATGCATGTCTACCATCTTTATATTTATAAGGTAAAAAAGGAAAACTTGTCATCTAAAAGCATTAGGTGTAGGAACGTTACATGGAGCGTTAATTTCATGTGGCATCGTGTTATAACATGTTACCACACTGCCCCTATTAAATCCAAAGCCGTTAAACTCCACGTTGTTGTATCAATGTGTGTTGAGGGAGAAAAGACGATATTTTTAGTTTTAATTGGTTTTTTGTGTTTTAACTGGGTATGGTGAGTACTAAAAAAGGTGTTTTTGTTTGAGTTATAAGTGAGGGGGTATTTTGGTGAGTTAGTGTTAAAAGTAAGAATACTGGGGTGTCAACATTTTGTGTTAATGATGTTACCACACTTAAGAAACAATAAGAAACAAATTTGTAAAGTATGGACCCAAAGAAGCATAAAAGAGGACGGATAATGTATATCTCCGTCTACAAGTAATTTTGAAGAAGTGAGGCTATTTTCACTCATATGTACCATATCTTAAATCGGATAATCAATTGGACCAGGCGATCACTGCCAAATATACACCTCTAACGAAGCTTTAACCCTTAACCTCTTGTAAAAAAAACAAAAACCTTAACGTTCAATTGATGTTTGAACCTAGATCATATGAAAGTTGATCCCCACACTCAATCCCAAATAAAAACAAAGTGCCCATAAAGATCGACATTAACCTAACTAAAAGGACCAATCTCTAATACTCTGTTCTAGAGTTTTTTTTAGATGAAAGTGAAAACAAATGAAGCAAAGTGACTTTTTGTGGTGTTCTTAAGATTTTTTGAAGAATGAAAAGGAAAAGAGAGGGAAGAAAGTGATGGGTGATATGTTGGTTTATGGAGTGATAACTTTCATCCCATTCCCGCCTCAAGCATGTAAATGACACATTTGCTCTCATTTTCTTTATCTTTTTTTTTCTTTTTAAAGGGGTATATTTGTAAATTTTTATGTAACTGATAACTTTTTTTTCTTATCTTTCACTCTTTATGATTAACATGAACTAAAATACCAACTTTCTTTCCTCTTCTTCCCTCCTCTCCACTTTACTTTCCTTTTCCTTTCTCGTATTTAACTCTAGAACAGAGCGTAAAGGATTGTTTGCTTGTCTGTTACCCGTTAGAGCGTGTTATTAAGTTGTTGGTTCATAATAGTATCATACAATGATAAAAGTTAAACACGAATCACAAATTTTCTAAAGAGAACAAATCATGTTCATTAAATTTTTCCATCAAACTAAAAAACTCATTTTGATAAATATTTTTAATAATATTAAATATCTCATAGACCGTAAATCGTTACGCGAAACGAATCATACCACCGCGAAGAGAATTAAATAATCTTTTTATAGATAAGTACTTCTATATAGTTTCGACGAATTATTTTTTTTCGAGTTTCATCTTTATAAGTGTTGAAATTTACACCCTGAAAAATCACATGTGATTTATAAAATTATTGTTGATTTGTTATTTTAAAAATCACATGTGATTTAACAAATCAAATGTGATTTTTCAAGGCGTAAATTACAAACCACAAAAAAATCAAAAAAAAAATTGTTAAAAGTATATCAAAGTGACCGTCTACTGAAAAATAAAAATAAAACATTGTCGCGATTGTGTAATTTTTGTCGCTTAACGATTTACCGTTTTCAAATTATTTTATTTAAAAAAAATGAAAAAATAGTTTTTTGTTTGGATGAAAAAATAAATAGCTAATATTTTACCCATTTAACCTTTCGAGAATTGGTGATCTATGTTAATCTATCTCATCATATAATATGCCAAAAACTTGAAAGGGTTCTCATATTAGGACACGGTCCAAGGTATTTGTAGAAAAACTTTGTTATGACTAGACTTTTCAAATGGCTAAATACACAAATTTTACTATTAGCAATGGTATATGGATCTAGGATTGTGACTAAACAGACCAAGTTCTTGTCTTTAATGTCCTAAAAGTAGATCAGCATGTTCTTGACTTCAAGTAAACCATGTGATCATCAATGACACTAGTTGGCACCCTTATGATTCGTTGTAAATATTATAACTACCTCGTTTATTGATTGTCTAACTAATGTGCTAGCTATTGTTCTTCATTTTTTTTGGAAATGTGACCCCTACCATTTTGTGACACTAAAATGCATCGAGCCCAAATCGATGTGATAAAACGTTATAGTAAATGAAAGATTTCATGAGATGTAGCATATGTTGTCGGTGTGCAGTTTTTACCCAAAATCGACAAAGGCGGTAAACACTAACCGAAGAAGTTTGAAGTAGGTTGGATACATAAATAAAAAGTGACGTTTAACTGTTTTTGCGACGATCACAAAACATACGTGTTCTAAAGTATGCTTCTGATTTCTGAACATGAAACATAACCATATGACACTTGAATTTTATGTCATTTTTCTCTGAGAAACAGGTATATGCAACTCTCAGTTATCAACTTATAACTCACTTTTGGATGTGTGCATCTAAAGACCTCACTATCATACTATGCACTTTTACTTGACAAGGTGATGATGCATATAACTTTTTGTGTTCTTCTCAACCACCACTTTAAACTTCTTTAAGACGGTCTTAAAAGCATCAAGGACCACGCCCACTATTTGTACTATCGTTAAGTAGAGTTACTCTCGAAAGATTTAAGTGTCAAAATGGTTGTTTTGTAGTCACTGAAATGAGATCATGTGCATTAACTTATAAATCTTTTGGTGGTTGAGATAATTTTTGGCCCGAGCCCGGATGCCATACCACACCTAGCATCTTATATATACGAGTAACACGTACTCGGGTCTCTTGTCCATTAAACTCATGGTAGCCATGGATTGGTACTCATGGTTATCAAAAACCAATCTAGACCCATATTTGGTTTACGAATATGGAAAAGCCTTCTCACACAATGAACTTCAACGAGGAGACACGAACTACTTCAACCACGAGTTTCTTCAAAGCATGGGAGTCTCGGTGGCCAAACATAGGCTCGAGATACTAAAGCTTGTACGAAAGAATAATCTATCAGGACGTCCCAAAAACCGTTTCTCTAAGCTTGTTTCAGCTATTAACAAAACCAGAATTCTGCTTTCCAGGAACTTTGGAAGATGTGTTTCTAGCAAATATACGGGCCATACACCTAGGCGCGACCCTAACCCGTTTCGACCACAATGGCCCAGTAGCAATCTAAGGAAGACCATGGGGTTTGGAGAGATTAATAACGAAGAAAAAGTGAAGACAACGATGAGATCAGGACCGTTAGATAGAAAAGTGCAAGAGAGTTACATGAGCCAGAAAAAGGTTAGTATTTCAGGACCTTTGGAAAAGAAGAAGGTGCAAGAGAACATGATGGTCATGTATAGTAGCCCAATGGACCCCAGGTTCGAACCAAACGGCTCAGGGACGCTTGATGTTGTCGGGCACAGTCCGAGACCATACAGCATGATGAAGACTGGTGGTGAAGATGATGGGACGCTGTCTTCACTTTGGTCTCTAATGTTTCAAGATATGAAACCTACTTAACCACTTATGTTGTGTTTTAACAATAGTAGATGTTTGTCTTCCTATCTTGTGATGTTTTTTTTATTTTTTTGCTAAATTTTTAGAATTTATTTCTATGTAAGTTTTTTGGAATCTATATGTTAACATCAATTTCTATCTTGATTCTTAACTTATTTACTTTCTTATTATTATTGCGTTAGTTTTGATTGTCGAAACAGTTTCTTAGTAAGGGACTCTTAGTCTAGAGAAAGTTCTAAGTTTACACGTGCATCAGATCGATCAATTTTAACGACAATGCTTTCTGAACAACTAGCGTTTAGGGACAACAAACATTTTCTACCACGGATGTTCAATGAATGTTCAGAAAGTCGTCGAATATGTTCTTCCTCCTGCGAATCTCGAAAGCCATTTGAAAGGATTTGACGAGTTTATGATTTATAGTTTGTCCCTAGTAGTCGTTCCGTCAGCATTGATATACTACTATAGCATACTTTGTGTATCGTTTGTGATATAATAGGCTCTTTCCTAGACGTCTTTTGTTCCCTAGTTAATGCGACGCGGTCTACCTCTTGACTAAGAACTACGACTTGATCATTGGTTTATCGATGTCTGTAGTAACATTTTGAGGAGATGAAACACCCATGTAAATTAAGAACCAGAGCATCCCACACTAAGACTTTTTTTAAAGTTTGTTAACCTTTATTCGGAGAAAAGAAATGTGACCCAAAAATAGAATCTGCACAAAACTAGGTAACCTAACAAATTATTTTTTCCATAAGATATACGTGCATCCTTAGCGGGTCACATGAGACGACGGCGATCAACCATCCACTCTTGAGATTCATTCTGATCAATTGATCTTCGCGTCGTGCCAGTTCACTGACTAGACTCACTCTACTTTTCAAACACACGAAATAGTCGAAGAGTGGTTAAGCCGTTAAGGTAGTAGTCCTATATTACAGATGGGCTTTAGGCTCAATCTGAAAAGCCCACACATATTATGGAAACAACATTTCAGGAGTCGCATAAAAACAGAAAAATATCCTACATGTCGATACGTTTAAAATTTTCAACCTTTCTGATATTTCTAACACGCTTAACCCATTCAAAATAAAGCTATAAGCATCACATAAAATGACCTGTAACTTTAACTTTTGGTAACCAAAGAATCCAAACATTCAATATATGAGCCGGGATTATATAATACTACCAGTGTAATCACGCGTTGCGATGCCGATACCTTGTAACTAATTACGATTTTTAAGAAGCAAATGTTTTTCTGATTATACGTTATTTGTAACAATAACTTTAAGGATGATGCATATTTTATATGCCAATAACCTTAGTGTTAGTACAAAAACCGTGTATGGGGGTGAATATGGGTCTATATTATTTATTGGGCTGGGCCAATAAATGGGTTGTGACGTAGATCTTGCACTAATCCAAGTGATGAAGAGATAATCTGCACAAATGAGAGTAAACCGTTAGCCTTACCGCAGGGCGGACCCCGCGATTAAGCTCCGGCGTGAGAGTAAGTATACATGTTTGTCAGAGAATGTCAGAGTATGTGTGTGTATTAATGATTAGACAGAATGTACCTCCTTTGGGGTGTGAAATGGCCCCTATTTATAGGCAAGCCCAATACTAGGGTTCCCTAGTATTTCGCTTGTAACTGTTGGTGGCCGGAGTGGGTCCCTTGTCGGGCAAGGGTCCACGTGTAATCGTGTTTGCGGACGCGAGTGTTCTTCCGCGGTCAGTGTTTGTCCGCGGAGATGCAACAGGTGCGGCTTTGAAGACACTCACGTGCGTCTTTGGAATATCCGGAGCATGACCCTTGTCAGGCTTAGCAGTCCGGCTATTTATTGTATTGGGCCTGGGCCCATATGCGTATATTATGAACTAAGCCCAGTAAGCTTGGTGCTCATATTATACGTCATCAAGTCCCCCCAGTCTAGTTTGCTTACTGTACGTGGTACAATTATAGCGTGCGGTGAGCGTTGCTAGACTTAAAGTTCCGTGATCAAATTTTCGTTTACTCCTGCCCTGTTCCGCGTTCTTTGTACCGTTTTGGCAGTTTGTCGTTGGTAACGTGGACTCTTCGTGTCCCTTTATCTTCTGCATGATTTGACCGCCTGGGTCCCATATCCAGCTGTTATCATCATCTTTTTACTCTATCTTTGCACCGTTGATTGGGAAGTGTCTTGGCACGTGTCATCATCCTACCGTCTCTTGACTTAAATATACCATGGGTATAAATAGTCGATTCATGCCTTACTGTTTCTTTTTTCATCTCTTTCATTCTTCCACCATTGTTGATAAATTCCAAGGTTTTCTTAGTTGCACAGCCTCCCCTATTCTACCAGTTCGTTTTTATTCAGGTTAATCTCTTTGCTTCTCTTTTATTATGGGCAGTATTACATCTCTCAAATGTGTTCTTACACAAGAACACCTTGATGCCATTTGTGCCAAATATTTTGTTCCCGAGGAAGTTCATCCTCAACTACCAAGCTCTGATGCCACTATGCATGAAAGACCAACTGGTAAAATTGGAATGTACACCCGATTCTTCGATTATGCCAACTACCGTATTCCATTTTCTACCTTCTTCGTGTCTGTTCTCACCCATTTCCGCATTCCGTTTTCCCAATTATCCGTGTTTGGATCTGCCAAGGTTTCTCATTTTGAAATCTTGTGCCGCGTTTGCAATATTGAACCTGATGTTAGTCTTTTCCGCTACTTTTATACGCACAATTATAAAAATGGATGGTTTGGGTTCACTAAACGCCCGAACGTCCGTGCTTGTTATTCCAAGAATTTAGATTCCGTGAAGAATTGCGTGTTACGGGTAAACCAAGGTCGAGTTTGTTGTTGTATTCATTGGTTATACTCGTACGCTTGCATCATAAAGTAAACGCCAATTTGAATCCATTGTGATTTGCATCATAAAGTAAACGCCGATTTGAATCCATTATTACGTTCTTCATCATTTTAATTTGAATCCATTGTAAAGAATGAGTTTTTTCATTAAGAGAGTTTGAGTTTTTTTTTTAATGGTTAAATGGGAATACAAGATATATAAAGTTGATATTAAAAAAATTAAAATTTAACCGTTAAAAGTAGCCAACGGTTACTTTTTTCAAACCCAACATGTTACAACGCTCGTTAGTGGAGTAACATGGGCACCAACGGCGTTGCAACATGGTGTTGCTCGGTGTCGTAGCGCATCGTAACGCCGAGCCACGTCGGCATAACACCCAGGCCGACGTTACGACACCTAGCACTCTAATGGTGACCAAATGCATGTCCTAACAATTTGTTTTTTTTATTTTTTATTAAAATATTTCATTAATAACTAAAAACATTACATTAATAAGTCAAATAAAATTAAAACATTACATTAGTGTTCATTTGTTCGACGATGTGTTTTACTAAATTGTTTAAGAGCATCAGGTGTCGTAACACGGTAACACCATTTTTTTGGTGCCACATCAGCGCCACATCAGCATAACACCAACACCAACACCACTCCCCTAATCATAACACCACTCACCTCTTTATTTTCATAAAACCCCCTAAACAATTATTTCATTCTTTTAACAAACTAACCATTTCATTCATAAAATTCAAATACACATTACAATACTAAAAAAACACACACACATTAAAAAACAATACCTAAATTAAAAAAAATTAAAAAAATACGCCCCGGCGACTAATCTTCTTCCGATGCTTCTTCAACTTCGCGCCAAATATGGTTCATAAGGTTTTGTTGGAGAATAATATGTGTATCTTTGTCTCTTAATTCATTTGCTTTACGATGTTGGGTTGACATCGATCGGACCACACTGTTTGGCAGTTGACATTGCAGGATTAGAATACACATGTTTCCAGTCAACAACCGACATATTTTGATCTTCTAAAATCATGTTATGCATTATGATACCAGCATACATGATTCTACGTAATGTGTTGACTTCGTATGCACGGGCCGGTTGTTGAATAAGTCCCCAACGTCCTTGGAGAACACCGAAAGCACGTTCGACATCTTTCTGTGCACTTTCTTGACGCTGTTTAAAGTAAGTTATGCTTCGGATTCACTTGTAACCGAGGATGTTTGACCGAAAACTTGCCCACTCCGGTAAATTCCTCAGCCAAGTAATACCCATTACGATACTGAAACTCCGTTTACCACATAGGAATCAACGGGGCAAGTCATCTAATAGTCACATCGCCAAAAAAAAACCCCCGAAACGTAAAAAAAAATATTCGGGAAAAAATTAGCCCCGCCGCAACGCGCGGGTTCTTTTACTTGTTTGTAACAATAACTTTAAGGATGATGCATATTTTATATGCCAATAACTCTAGATTGCATCAATATACAAGCAGTAGTCAATTATCATAATATTATAAAAGTAGAAGGTCAGAGTAATTGACAGTAGTTTGTAGTCGTAAATAGGTATGATACAATATGACAAGCTCTATTAGATTTTTACGTCATACAACTCTACACTTTCTAATTAATAAAATATGATATTTTAGTAAAAAAAATATTTACACAATATTAAAATTAAAAACTATTTGCATATGTTAAGACGTGAGCGGAAAATATGCTCACTATAATTATTAGTCTTTTAGACTAATAGAAATGTGACTGCAGGCGATCTAAGTGATTCATGTCACCTCAGATTTCTAACACCAAAAAGTGCAGCCACCTCAGCGTCATCTCAACATTCTCATTTTAACACCAACACACCAAATTTCTCTTTCACTCATAACATAGTCGCGCATCAAACGTGTTTCGGCATCGTCACGATCACGGTAGATCGTGTTACGGGTAAACCAAGGTCGAGTTTGTTGTTGTAACCATTGGTTATACTCGTACGCTTGCATCATAAAGTAAACGTCAGTTTGAATCCATTGTGATTTGCATCATAAAGTAAACGCGGATTTGAATCCATTATTACGTTCTTCATCATTTTAATTTGAATCCATTGTGAAGAATGAGTTTTTTTATTAAGAGAGTTTGAGTTTTTTTGTAAAAAATGGTTAAATGGGAATACAAGATATATAAAGTGGATATTAAAAAAATTAAAAATTAACCGTTAAAAGTAGCCAACGGTTACTTTTTTCAAACCCAACATGTTACAACGCTCGTTAGTGGAGTAACATGGGCACCAACGGCGTTGCAACATGGTGTTGCCCGGTGTCGTAACGTGTTCGTAAAACGCCGTCGTAACGTCGAGCCACAAACGTCCCTAACGCCCTAGATGCGACGGCCTACGACTCTAGCACTCTAATGGTGACTAAATGCATGTCCTAACAATTTGTTTTTTTTCATTTTTTATTAAAATATTTCATTAATAACAAAAAACATTATATTAATAAGTCAAATAAATTAAAAAACATACATTAAGTTCATAAATTGTTCGACGATGTGATTTTATACTGAAATGTTAAGACTTAGTAGATTCCATGGCTTGTTAGTAACAATCTTAATTGTAACGATATGTTATCATCCTCAAAGATTTCGGATAAAAGTCGGAAGAGAGTCTTTTAAAGCTCATTGTATTATTATTATATTTAGCTTGCTTAGATTGTGTCATGTGATAATGTAATTATAAATTTAAGCGAGGGAGTCTTTTAAAAAAAGTACGATTAATTATATAATTAATGTATATGTGTTTGAAAGAGTTGTAAACATAGCAATACAACCTGTAATACTTAACACCTATTCATTAACATCTTAAAAATAGATAGGAGGGAGCTAAATATGTTATTTTAAGTCTCACCAGAAGCATGTTAAAGCCATCAGGGTCACATTCATTGTTCAAACTTACGTTGCGGGACCAAAGAGATTAACATAAGATAGTGAGATGATCAAGACATGACAACGCCATACATAGCGACACACATGAATATTCAAATATCAAAACTGTTAGGCACAACATAAATTCAAATGGTTTTCAGATATCTCACGTTTGTTTGTGCACATATACGTCTCTCTAAGGTTGTGAAATACATTGGTGAATGCAAATAAACGCATATATTACGAATGATAGATACCACATACTCATAAGTGAATCATTTGTGCCGACTGCCGACTGTAGTTTTACAAACCCTACCAAGGTAATAGGTCTTATTTATAATGTTATTACAATGTCGAATACTATAACACCTAGCTCAAAATGATGATATCACATTTGTAACAACCCATCACATATCAGAAGAAACAAAAAACTTTGAGCTCCTATAAGAAACGCGTATAGTTGAACTACAAGTAGTAGCAGAATTGGCGCCAATACGGTCACAAAACTTAGACCTTATAAGAGCATCAATTGTCCCAGAGCCACACGGCTTGTGTTATAAGAAAAGTGTTGTCATCTCAACATTTTTCCTTTATAACTCAGAACCTATAACTTGACTTAAAAACACCATCCCTTCATCACTTAAGTTAATAGGCATCCCTGACTTTAGGAATGGCAATGGGGCGGGTTTGGAGCGGGGCGGCCACCCCCCCATCCTAAACCCAATTAGCAAACCATGTCTCAAACCCGCCCCGATCCCGAATGGGGATCTTATCGGGGCGCTCCCTTGGGGCAAGATGCTCCCCCAAACCCGCTTCAATCCCCGTTGGAGATCTTATCGGGGCGTTTTTACGAGTGCAATGCTCCATCAAATACACGTTGTTATCCGTTTGTTATTATTTTACGCCATATTTTTACAATGTGATTACATGCAATAATATGAAGAATTAAGAACCCACTAATTATATATTAATTAATAGCCTTTATAAATATGGTTTCAACCAAGAAGGTTAATAAGAGTCCATATGAAATATGGTATGGAAAAGTTTCTAATATGTCTTACTTAAAGGTCTGGGGATGTGAGGCGCTTGTGAAGCGGTATACGCCTGATAAACTCTAACAAAGATCTGTTAAGTGTATCTTTATAGGATATCCAAAGGAAACAATGGGTTACTATTTTTACTTCCCACCTGAAAACAAAATAGTTGTTGCAAGGTATGCTAGTTCTTTGAGAAAAATCTCATAACTCAAGAAGTCAGTGGGAGGGCCATGGATCTTAAAGAAATTCAAGATGAAGATACATCACCTTCTGAAATTACTAGCGAAATTACTATAGAGGTTGAAGGTTTTGCACCACCTCAAGAGGAAGAGATTCTGATTCGTAGATCTGAAAGGACACATCGAGCTCAAAATCGTTTAAGTCTAAATGTAGAAGCGGATGAGCATAGTATAAGGGATCTTAATGAACCCACTAGCTATAAAGCCGCGATGTTAGATTCTAAATCTAATAAGTGGATCGATGCTATAAATACGGAAATACAATCCATGATGGACAATATGGTATGCTCCTGGTTGATCTTCCTCCTGGTTGTAAGACTGTTGGGAGTAAGTAGATTTTTAAGAAAAAGACTGACATGGATGGTATTGTACACACCTATAAAGCTCGTCTTGTAGTAAAGGGTTATACTCAACTCTATGAGGTTGATTATGAAGAAACGTTCTCACCCGTCGCTGACATTAGAGCTATTAGGATTCTCATATCTATAGCGGCGTTCTATGATTATGAGATATGACAAATGGATGTCAAAACTGCCTTATTAAATGGTTATCTTGATGAAGACATTTATATGGTACAACCTTAAGGTTTTGTTGATCCTAATCATCCCATAAAAGTATGCAAGCTTTAAAGATCTATTTATGGTCTTAAGCAAGCATCAAGAAGCTGGAATAAAAGATTTGATGAAGAAATCAAAAGGTTTGGTTTTGATCAAAATCTTGATGAGCCATGTGTATATCAAAAGGCTAGTGGGAGTAATGTTACATTCCTCATCCTGTATGTTGATGACATAATCATCATTGGAAATCACATTTCAAGTTTACAAAATGTAAAGGATTATCTTGGAAAGTGTTTTGCTATGAAAGATTTAGGGGAAGCAACATTTATTCTTGGAATCAAAACCTACAGAGATAGGTCAAAGCGATTGATTGGACTTGGTCAAAATTCTTACATGGATAATAACTTAAAGAGATATAAAATGGATTATTCCAAACGTGGTCATATCCCCATGCAAGAAAGACTTGATTTGAACAAAATACAAGGTGCTTCAACACCTAAAGAGGTGAAGCGTATGCAAAATGTACCTTATGCTTCGGATGTGGGTTCCATTATGTATGCAGTAAGATGCACTAGACCTGATGTTGCGTTCGCACAAAATATAACAAGCCGGTTTCAACAGAATCCTGGTGAACTTCACTGGACTGCTGTGAAAAATATTCTTACGTATTTAAGAAATACTAAAGATATGTTCTTGGTTTATGGTGGAAATCCGGAAGCTGAACTTCGAGTTGATTGCTATTGTGATACTAGATTTGAGACTGATAAAGATGATACAAAATCTCAGACATGATATATCTTCATTTTAAATGGAGGCGCAGTGGACTAGAAAAGTTCTAAGCAAAGTACTACTGTAATGTCTGCTACAGAAGCTGAATACATAGCTGCTTCGGAAGCTGCGATGGAAGCTGTTTGGATTAGGAAGTTTATTTCAGGGCTTGGTATAGTACCAACAATAAACGAACCTATTAGAATGTTTTGCGATAATTCAGCCGCACTTCATTTTGCTAACGAACCGGGAGTTCAGAAAGGCGCCAGACACTACCATAGGAGATATCATTATGTTCGCGAGAGTATTGCACTGGGCGAAATAAGATTCCTTAAAGTTCACACAGATGACAATCTGGCTGATCCTTTTACGAAGGCTTTACCTAAAGGAAAGCTTACTCAACATGCTAGGAGCATGGGACTTCGTTTAGCTAGTAGTTTTCATGTAGATCTTTTGTTTAGTATTTGGAAATAGGGATGTTTTTAACAATTTATTTATGATATGATACTTGTATTTTTGTTAGTTTTAACTTAAATTATGTCCTAATATTTGGCATGTTTAAATCCAAGAATAATAATAGTTATTATATCAAATAAATCGTTTGTCATATAATATGGATAAAATTTTTTTTTTGTTTTTTTAAATTTTATTTTACAGAAACAATTCTGAGTGATTGATGATATTTTAAATATTAAGGATATGCCCACCAAACTCACATGATATTCATAAAATGAATATTGGATTTCCCCAACACAAGAATATTACTTTATGGATCGTCGTCATTAAGTAAATCTTAAGTGATTTTTATTTACAAAATCCTTAGACTTGAGATGCAAGTAGGTCTTGCATATGTGGATAGTCCTTCTTGATCTAGTCTAAGTTATCCTGAAATATGGATAACTAATAAGGGCTATTTCAGAAGTGATTTTGAAACATGATTACTATGCACTTGTAGTCAAAATAGAATTGTTCCTTTAAAAGTTGAAGAATGATGCCACTGGGCCCCTCGTAGAATTAATCAGATGTGTGTATGGCCGTACCCGAAAACTCATGTAGATATGTCTCATTGATTTTCAGTAATCTTGATTAGTTACATATACGAGAAACAGAATCGTTAAATAATGGAATGACCTTGATCCATATCCATTTTTAACACGGCATCTAAAACAATGGGATTGTAAATTCATAAATCATTTTTCCGTGTCTTTAAGAAACCACACTCGAATATTTCTAGGAGCATTGGCGTGTTGCTAGATGCTTACCAATGTTATTATATTATTTATACATGTCCAAGTAGGAGCTGTTGGAATATGTCCACGTATAAATTATATATGTCCGGAAATCTATTCGAGCCTACGGGGACGCACACGTTAATATGTAGAACAACGATTAATATATTAAAGTAATATATTAATTAGTGATTTAACAAACGATCGTTAAATGTTTAACAAAAATTAATATTAGTCGTTAAAAGGTTAAGGGGCTAATATGCAAAACCGAAAGAGTGGAAGGTTGCGGTTTGACCCGTTGTTTCCCCTAGGTCGGCCGAATCCTAATCATATAGGGATTGGGAGAGCTTACTTGCACCCCAAGCAATAAGGGTTATAAATAGGGGCCTTTGGTTTCATTATTCTCATAACTTGAATACCAAAACCTTAAAATATCTCTCTTGTTCTCCCCCTTTTGTTCGACCGATCTTCAAAACCCTTTAGGGGTTTTTGGTTTTTCCTCCTTGTCGTGTGATCGAATCTTACACCCTTTAGGGTTTCGGTCTGTGATCAAATACCACTCTTGTGGTTTTGTTCGTGTGTTGATTGATTCAAGAACAAAGGAGATCGTTTGGTTAAACACTACTAGTACTAGCATACTTCGTTGTTTGCTAAGAACGTATTGTGTGTGTCGACTTAGAGGGTTCATACTTTGATCCTAGTGGTTTCGCGTGGTGTTATACATATGCGTATATTTTATTGCTAAAAGGTACACACCTTCTTGATTCCTTATTAACTATGTTATTCTATACGTGTTAATCTTTTCGCTGCATACTCGTGTCTTTAATGGTTAAAAGATGTAAAAACCCAACAGTGGCATCACGAACCATCATGTAGAATTTATAGTTACAAGTAATAAAATTTGACAAATTTAGGGTTCTTGATTAATTTTTTAAGCCCTTTGGGCGTTTTATGCATAAAGATTCGATCTTTGTGTATCAAGACTCAATCTTTTTTTGTTATAAAATTAATTAGAAGAATTCTAGGTTGTATGAAACTTTATAAGTTTAAAACTTGATGTGTTTAATTGTTAATTGATCGGTTTTATGTTACTACTGCTAGCACATAGTTAGTACTACTAGTATAAAGTTAAGACTGCTCAGTTGAAGTTAATGCTGCTAGTGAAAGTTACTATTGCTTGAAGTTAATGTTGCTGAAGAGTTACCACTGCTCAAAAAAATATTCTAAGTAGTTAGTACTGCTAGTATTAAGTTAGTACTGTTTGTTAGTACTGCTTACTTGATATGTATTAGTTATTTATAGAAAAGATTCCTACTGAAAGTGATATGTTGTTTTGGAATATTGATATGGTTGCATATTGTAAGCAAAGAATGGAAAATAAGCTCTAGTAAAAATATGATGGATGAGAAAGGTGGAATTAATAGAGAGGAAAATGATGTGTACAATGATGATTCTAGTATGGCTGAGTGCTTGAATATGAATGATATGATTGGATTGGATAAAGGGGTATTGGGGGACTGTTAAGTACCAGTTTTATGGATCTCAAGATAGGATGTTGGAACATCAAAGGTTTAAGTACCTCTGATAAACAAAAGGAAGTGAGAAATTTTATTAGTGATGAATGTTTAAGTATGTGTGCTATTGTAGAAACTCATATCAAGGCCAAAAGAATTCAGAAAATTAGGAATCAAATCTATGGTATGTGGGATTGGTGTAGTAATATGCAATATTGTGATACGGGTTGTAGGATCATGATTGGGTGGAACAATGAAAATGTAATCATTAACAGGATCCATAGTGCCAAACAGTCCATCCTGTGTGAAACTAGGACTGTGATGGAAAATAAGAGGTTTTGTTGCTCAGTTATATATGCTGCTAATGAGGGTGTGGAATGAAGAATTCTGTGGAAGGACTTAATGATTTAGAAAAGGATTGTTGATAAGGATGCTTGGTTCTTGATGGGAGACATGAATGTCACTCTTTTCCCTAATGAACACTCAGCTGGTTGCTCACACATGACAACAGATAAAATCTATGAAATTTATCCTCCTACATCGCCCAAGATGGAAAGTGAGGATGGGTTTCTTTTTCCAGAATTTTCTGTAAATCTATTTTAAAAATAGATATAGACTTATTCAAAAAGTCTTACATAATATTTTGTAAATATATTTTAAGAATAGATATAGACTTATTAAACAAGTCTTACAGAATATTTACAAAATAATTTTGTGTTATAAAAGATATGGAAAATCTGTATTAGTTTTAACAGATTTGTCTAATTATGGTATATATTTAATCTTGGAAAACAAGACAAGTTTTCAGTATAAATATAACCATAATTCTCATTCATTTACTAAAACCGAAAAACACAGCTCCATAGCAACCAAGTTCCAACAATCCTTTCGATCAGAAACATACGAGTTCTTCCGTGATCTTTCAGGCAAGTTTGTCACGTCCGGCAGTACATCTGCTTTGGCCGTTGTACCCTGGAAAGAAACGACTAATCTGTTTTAAAGGAATCGTGTTAAACACGAGCCTCGTGCCTTGACCGACCTTTACAACTTTTGTTTACTTATCGTTGATAGTGTCTGTCTTCTGTTTCTACCCCTTTCTGTTTGATATTTAATTTTCTGTCATTTATTTTCTGTTAATTTATTTAATGAATTATAATTCGATTTATATTAATAAAGTGTACATGTTTCCCTACAATCTTAAAACAGATTATGTGTAACAGAATTAAAAACACTTTTGTTAAATCGGATTAATTATTATTAACAAATTTTATATTTATAAACTGTTTTCTATCAAAACCAGGTTGAGTTTCTTTGGAAATCAGTTTTATTTAAAAAAAAATTAATTTACAGATTTGGAATTACAAATCTATAACGATTTTTAAAAGCAGTTGTTCAGATCAGTTTATTTTGAAACCAAGATTGAGTTACTATTAAACTGATCTAGTTGATTCATTGAAACCAAGATTGAGTTTCTTTGAAGCAGATCTGGTACAAGGTTATACAAATCAGGATTGAATTTCTCGGATACCGGTTTATAACAGTTTATTTAACTGTTTGTATGTGATCTTTCAGGTGTTCAGATTAGTTTATTTTGAAACCAAGATTGAGTTTCTATTAAACTGATCTATTTGATTCATTGAAACCAATTTGAGTTTCTTTGAATCGGATTTGGTACAGTTTTAAATAAACCAAGTCGAGTTTATTAGATACCAAATTATTTTAACAGTTCTTAACTGTTTTGTATTGACAAGTTTACTAATGGTAACACGAGTGTAACCCTAGTGAATCTTGTAAATGTAATTGGTGCGCCAATTACTGACATGGTAGCAAATCATGGTGAATTTAGATTCATTGGAACAAAGTGGGGCTTCTTTGAAACATATCTCATAAAATGTAAGTTGTTATTTTATTAAGACAACTGTAACGTGTTCAATAAAATCAAAAAGAA
>BQNB010004078.1:0-110144 GCA_026074375.1 Tanacetum coccineum | reverse complement strand
AGTTAAAGGTGAATAGTTGGAATTTACCTAAGTAGTATTTTTATTATATATTTTATAGGTACGTAAAACTGCAATCATGGATTGTAATCTAATATTGTCCGTGTTTCGGGCTCAAAGCCCAAGTTAAACCAAGCCCGGCCCGTTAGAAAGCCCAAGTGCCAAGCGTAAGGCAAAAGGGTATAAATATCCCTTCACCACACTTGGTGAAGGGTGTTGGTTACTTTTCTATCATTTTGTAACTCACCATTTTCTATCTAATCTTCTTGTTTCTCTCTCTACTTTCTCTCTCTAAGATTCTTCTTATTTCTAGCAATTTGGTAAAGATTAGTGTTGTGTAATGGATTAAATACATGGGATAGCATAATGGATGAATAGTGTTTCATACGTGACCGTCTTAGTCATTAGCTCTTTTGCTTAAGACAAGCTCGAGTATATGGGCGTGCACAGATTTATGATAATTTTGATAGATCGTAATCATCATAGAGGAAGGAATGTGTACTTGGTGTGGTTTACGGGTAAATGAAGAAGAGTTATAGGAATATAAACCATTGGTTGGGTAGATTTGTGCCGGGTATTATTATTTCAACTTCCGTGGGTTGTTTAGCGTG
This sequence comes from Tanacetum coccineum, assembly GCA_026074375.1. Taxonomy (NCBI): domain Eukaryota; kingdom Viridiplantae; phylum Streptophyta; class Magnoliopsida; order Asterales; family Asteraceae; genus Tanacetum; species Tanacetum coccineum. The sequence goes on along the minus strand of BQNB010004078.1, from coordinate 109,536 downwards.
AAGTAGTCTACATACGTGAAAAGAAGTTGTTGATTTCTTGCATGTTCCCCGAATGAATAATCAACATGTTAATTGACAAGAAGCTTTCATATGAGGTTTGATTACTTATTCTTCTACAAATTCCACTATGTGCTCAAACTTTAGAGTTATAAGATCTTTCAAGCTACATCAAAGTTTTGAATCTGCTAAAGACTATTGTTGGTTTGGGGGGAGCCGACTTAGAAACTTCACCAAAAAGAAGTGTATGAAGAAAGATTTCACAAGACGTGTCGTATGAATTGGGGGAAGTTAATTTGATTCATACTTATTACGGTGTTTTGCCTATAGGTGAAGAAAAGAGATCCAAGCTGGGGTACATGTAAGAAGACAAAGGACATTAAAGACTTCCTCAGCTTTGGAAGCACTTTGGAAGACTTGATTTATCTTTGTATTTGTACTTGTAGGAAATGTTGTAAGTAATTATCGTATGTCACCACATTAAGAGAAGATTGTTAGGATTCTAAATGTGACGACATTAATAGGAAATACATTAGACAAATGTTAGGCATATACACATGTACTAATACTGCCATTAGTGCAAAGTAGTGTGTACGTGAGCCTATATAAACCCTATTAGACTTCACTAGGAGAGTGAAGCTTAAATCTGTGTGTGCGTATTCCTTTCCCAAGCTAATACATACACATTTATCCTTTCTCTCTCTAACATGACTAACTCGCCATTCGAGCTTCCTCGACTGTAGAATATCTTAACATATAAAGTGTGAGATTCGTTTAGGGTTTTTAGAGAGAGAAAGAGGTGGTTTGATAAACACTTAGAGAGAGAAACAAAAAAGAGAATATTAGATTGACTATGTGAGAAAAATGAACAAACAATACCTTCTCCATGTGTGGAGAGGGTATAAATACTCTAGCTATGGCTGGCCATGGGCTTATTAATGGGCTATCCATGATCCTTTGGCCCGGTTAGCTTACTAACATTACATATGAATAATCTACGAGCTACGACTAACTATATTGGAAGTGATCGATACTTTTCGTATTCCTAACAATCTCCCTCTAAGGGAGGTCACTCCAATTTACAAAAACTTAAACCTAGCATACTATGCTTTGACTTTAGTCTTGAGCTTGCAGTCTTTAACTTCAATCTTTAACTTGTGTTATGTTGTAGCGATCTTTGACTTTAGGCTTTGACTTGTATCTTTGACTTGATATAAATGTGATCTTGAACTTCTTGAGATCATCAACCAAATAATCTCTTTACGTCATCTTGTGATCTTTTGCCTTCTTGTGATCTTGTGACTTCTAGACCAACATGCTTATACCGTTCTTGATGTTGAAAGCGTGCGTAACCATCTTTCTTGATATTCTTTAACTTTAACACTTCGTTACTTCATGGAGGCCATACGGTAATAACTTAATACTACGTCGCTTCAAGAAAGACGTATGGTATCAGAGTAGTGGAAGTCTTGAAACATGTACTTGAGCTTTCATGATGTCTTTATATATATCGGTTGAGTATGAGCATGTGGTATTGGCTTCGACTTGTCATCGGGAAACTGCTACCACCATCAGGAAATATGCATAAATAGGTTAGTGATAAACAACATATATGTACGAAAGTGGCTTTGTCACTTCGTCGAATACGGTTGTAACAACCACGGTTCCCTATTATTCAGTATAAATACTGCCTGTGATTAGGTAGAATTTCGAAGAATCTCCTTGACAGGGTTTCGCAGCTGCACTAGCCGTTCTCATTACCAGAGCGTCTCAAAGCAGACAACACGGTAAGAGTGAACTAGTAAGTTACTTTTGAGGTTTTTTTTGTTTGGTTTTGAGTTGAGCATGTGGTATTAGCTTCGACTTGTCATCGGGAAACAGCTACCACCATCAGGAAATATGCATAAATGGGTTAGTGATAAACAACATATATGGACGAAAGTGGCTTTGTCACTTTGTCGAATATGGTTGTAACAACCAAGGTTCTCCGTTATTCAGTATAAATACTGCATGTGATCAGGTAGAATTCCGAAGAATCTCCTTGACAGGGTTTCGCAGCTGCACTAGCCGTTCTCATTACCAGAGCGTCTCAAAGCAGACAACACGGTAAGAGTGAACCGGTAAGTTACTATCTTCCTGATTAAGCCATCAATTCGTGTTCAACTTTCCTATGTCTAGATACCCTTGTGAGGCTTCCCATGGACATAAGATTGAAAATCGATTTAGAAAATCGTTCGGCTTTCCTGTGTCAAAATGGCAAACGATAACGGTTTTTATGCACAATCATTACTTACAATATTTTTACACCAACCATTTTATCTTTTTCAAAATTCATTCGTCAATTCATAAGCTGGACCGAATTGATATCCAATATCACAAGTTTGATCAGTGTAGGATCTCACAAGTCACCTACAAAGAGCTTGTTTGATGTTGGCTCAAGCATGATTTCTATCTTCACTGTGAATACTTAGTATCGCTCAGATGTTCTGGCAAAATCACAAGGATAATGCGTAGGACTCTTTATACATATTTCTTGTTTTTTACATTATGTGAATTAGCAAGCATAATTTTAACAAGTGTCCTAATGAGATTTATGGATGATCTCTTGGCTCTAGACTCAATAATGCACTTTGGTTTTAGTGATCGGAGGCTGGAGCAGACTGCCACCTTTTCAATACCAACTAACTCGGAGTAAGAAAGTTGATAGAAATGCGTGTAATCTCCGTGAGAAATGAAACAGAAATCTTTTGAGAGATTCTGAGTGGCTAGGGAGGGTTGTGCATTGCATCACTGGGTCCATGATGTCAGTCTTCAATGTCAGCAATCATCTTTGTGATTCTTGACAGCAGATGTATTGACCCGGTTTCTGCCTAAGTGTAAGGAGGGCTTCTTTCTTTTCACCCTTTATCTTAACTTTTCTTTTTAATTCTTCAACCCCTTCAGCGCTTACCGAGACTTCATAACTAGTACCTTGTTGGGTTTGTTCCAGTACTAGCTCCATCTCAGTCGGCACTTTTCCCTTAATCTCACTTTACTCCTTTTTTCATACCTAAGGACTTCTACACTATCTAGTGGAATATCCCTGGGTAGATCCCTCCGGTTCTGGCTGGATCATGGGAATGGATACCTAAACTTAACCACCTTATAACTCCAATGCAGTAATATAAATGGTCGGTCTTTGGTACTTCCACATTTCAGCCATCACTTAACCATTTGCTCCCCCTTCATATGTGCATCGATTAATCAAAAGAGTTTAGCACATATGTGGGAAAGCGTACACTTGAGATCATAAAAATCACATTATTAGCCATATATTTTAATCACATTTTCTCCCCTTATCAAAAATGTCAAATCTCTTGATATTTTAGATATCAATTGATTCAAATATTCATGGTTTTGGGGAAAAAATGTCCAATTATTAACAAGCCGATAATTGGAACATTTTAATGCTCCCCTCAAATTATGAGGGAATTATATGGTGTTTGAGTATGTTAATTTGAAAAAATTTGAATTTACTAAGAAATTCTTGAAAATTCATACTCAAACACTATATATGCCTACTTTTAAGTCTACACTACATATATACATATTCACAAGTTTTTTAATAAAATACCTAATGTTTGACCGAACACAACTTGACAAGTCGTCAAATTGTTTCGTTTGAAGTAACCGGAGGTCAGTTCCGTAATGCCTTCCGCCAATAAACTTTTCGAGACTCCTTATCAACCTTCTTTCTTTTAACTGCTTGTCAATCGCCTTGATCGTGATATTAGCTCCTTCCTTCTCTAATGTACTCCAACGTCTCTTTGGCAGGTATTCCATTCGGATATTCTTTGTTATGTCATCCAGTGAAGTTCGAAGCCTAGTTAATGTCCTATCACTGAACTTTGTAAGTTCGTCCTGATCCATCAACCCGTATCCTCCCATTTGATGTCGCCATAAATAATCCTTGAAGTTCTTGGTATGGAGTTACGGGTCTCCTTTTCCTGAATCCTGTATATGCGTAGTTTTGAGGCTTGGTGATGTTTGAATCCCTTTTTTCTAATAACTTTCACTCCGAGTTTGAAGATCTTCGACTCACTCTGATACTACGCTTCAGTTGAACCATCTTAATGCTATTTGCCTATTCAGAAACGTCATCGCCCGAGAGATTTGTAAGCGATTGCTTGTACAACCACGGAGAAGCAAGTCTTCAAATGTCCATTGATACGAAGACGGTGAAAGTCGCCTTCCTTTAAAATCTATAAAGGATGGTTTTCGGCTCGTTCTTACAATAATTATATTTTTATTTATGGGGGGGGGGGGGGGATAAATTGTATAAATTTTTTCCTCCATGTACCTCTACCTGAAGTTACTGCCATAAATATCTTTTCCTTCGGAATATACAAATGGTCTAGATTGCCGGCCCCTCGTGCATACCCATAGAAGGACTTACGTTGTTCTCTCTAGTGTGAGAATTTCCTCATAATGCATGTTTTTATTAAAGGCAACTTTAACAGGGACCCATATATTTGGAACCATGTCTTCAATGCCTTGAAGATCATATTGAGTAGCCTTTGTCTTTGTGAGAGAAGTCATGTAGGTCATAGTTGAAGTACCTCCTTGTAGATACTTAAGGTCATTGTTAAAGAAGTAATCAACATGTACTTTTTGACGATTTCTACTCATAACTAAAGGAAGGGGTTTGGTGAGATCAAACGGGTAGTCACCGCCTTCTGGATTTTCCCAATCAAGTTTTTCTGAAAGAGCCTTGTAACATTCTTCAAAAGACTTTTATGGTTTAGGTATCGAGAATATGATTTAGCACACTTAAAAATCATTTTTGAGTTATGTATTTATAGGGTCTGGAAGTCGGTTCGATTCGGCGTATGCAATGGATTAGATACGGCGTATTGGAGTTTCTTGGAGTAGGAACCACGCTTAATATCTTTCAGAATCTTCACATACTATATCTTGAATACGGCGTATTGAGCTTCTCTGGATACGGCGTATTGAGCTTGTTTCCTTTGTGGTCTTTGGTGAGTGCAGGCACGGATACGCCGTATCTTCCTTGATGGATACGGCGTATTGGTTGTCAGAATCATTAATCTTCAAAATATCTTCGTTTAAGCTCCAGAATGCGCGCCTTTTGCTAATATTCACCAAGTACTCCATAATTACTGCAATTCTCAAATATAAACGATTAAGTAACAATTATTTGCAATAATTATACAAAATGGGTTAAATACATGGGATAAATGATGCTATAAAATAGACGTTATTTGATGTCATCAAATATCCCCCCACTTGAATCCTACTTGTCCTCAAGTAGCCTTTAGAAGTTTATAAAAATGTATCCCTAAGGATATTTTCCTTTAAAGCATTTATTTGATCTATTACAAGTACACAACCAAACACCTCACAAAATAGGAAGATGAAAACACTCAAATCACTCAACTAATCTATGTGGTAACATGTAACTAATTCGCTTAATTGCTCGGTCGTGACGAGTATTCTATCATAAGCTTGGCAAGGATACACATCTCCATCGCTAAAGCTAAGGAGTAACAAGTTTATAAAAGTAAATATGGGTTTATATGAGAAGGCTTAGGGTAGATTACACTAACTAATCTTTATTGATAACAATATTCTCGGAGGGCGACAAAGACCACACATACACACCTATAATGACAGGATAGACACATGTCACTACTCACTCCCACCTTGAATAAGCTAAAGAGTAGGAATAGTAGAGTAATATAGGGTATGGATCTTTTAACTTTCACCAATAGTAATAAACCAACAAGGCAGCTGAGACATGCATACATGGCAGTAACGATGGAATAGACATGGATGCTCGATCACATCCTTATTTGCGTAAAACCCAAGGTTAATGATTAGGAAAGGGAAATAAATTATTGTTAAATAAAAATTACAAAGCAAATAGATTAAGTCTAAAATACAAGTTGTTATACACTTTTTCCCGACCGTTACCATGATAAAGACACAACTATTTACAACCTCTTGATCATAGATCAAAAACAACAACCTAAGTTGGCGTTCCCGTAACGGTCAACTTCCCATTCATCCTATACTTTACATACATTACAAGGCAAGTGGTGATATCTTCCACTTTATACAATACTTACATCGTCGATTTGTATCAATGAATAATCGATCCTTCGTGTAATTCCTTTGGTAGTTGCGAAACGATTATCTTTAAACTTTCCTTCTCTTTTTTGTTGCGAATTTTTTAATTTTTTTGATTTTTTTTGCTAACACTATACTACGAAACTCGGTGTAGTTTCACCATCTTCACGATCATAATAATTCCGGATACTTCCTTCAATAATTCTTCATTCTTCGGACGTACCATTAATTGCGATGGTAGTAAAAATACATGAGTTTTGACTATAATATACATTCCCATTTGCGATGTGCAAATTTCTTCCAACCGTACCAAAATAGACACAAGACTCGGGAAATACAAACTTTACACTTTAAGCAACTAGCAACTGTAAAATAAACTTAATATAACAGGGTAGGCTAAGGTGTAAAGGTGTAACAAAACAAATAATTGGTGTAGTTCCTAAAAGATTGGATCTAAGGGTTGTTCTAGGGGTATCTTACTCTTAAAATAAGAGTAAACAAAGGGTTTATATAGGGTTTAACTAACCAGTGTAGTTAGTTAATAAGCAACATGTAAAGGCGATTTGGGTGTAATCCTAAAAATTTACCAATTTAAACAAGTTACTCCATCTAAATCCATAGTACTCATTATTGCGGTCTCGAATAGATATACCAAGCCAAGTTCTAAAGTCTACAACATCACCGGCACACTCATATTTTTGTGGAATTTGGGTAAACATTTGGAAACGGATAGGTTAAATCCTCACAATATCTAACAAGGGTTATTGTGTGCGGGTTATGTATCAAGTAATTTCACAAAAGTATGTTTGAAAAAAAAATTGAGCATAATTTAAGCATTTTAGTGTGAAAATTAGGACAAGTAAACATTCTAATTCCATCCCCCTACTTGAATTATACAACGTCCTCGTTGTATATATAAAACATTAAATACAGGAATTAAAAAGAATTAGAATGAGAAACTCCCCTGATATTTGCTCGGTAGATTCTCCATGTTGAGTTTATTGAGCAAGATTGTGTGTTGAACAGCCGCCTTGAAGTTTCAAGACTCTAACACTTCAAGATCTCCAGAGTTGTAAATTCTCCACCAATATTCATCGATATTTCTTTCACGAGGTCCTGTATAAAATATAGGAAAAAAACGTGTATTCCTATCTTGGTACCTACGGTTAATTTAAATTAAACTAAACAAACTAAATACGGGTCAGTTTTGGTAAATACGCCGTATCATGTGCATGAATACGCCGTATTGCCAGAACTGACAATAATGTTTTTAAAGTGCATAAAAAGTAAAGACTGATAACGTCCAGACAATCAATACACCGTATGGTATGAAATGGATACGCCGTATTGATGTCTGGAAAGACAGACTCGGTAAAATTAAATAACAATTCGGGTTGTCTCCCAGGAAGCACTTTTGTTTACAGCGGAGTCTTTAAGTTAGACTTTTCTTCAGCTTCTCACTCGGTGCGCGTAACCATCCATCCTTCGTCCATCATCCGAAAGATTTCCTGGTAAGCTCGGCATGCCTCTTCACTTGCGATTGTAAGATCATCGTATTCGTCTTCTTTTACAGCAAGATATTCTTCTTCATCATTGAATGAATATATGATCATCTTGTATCTTTTTATTTGGTAGACCGGCACCTCGTGAGTTTCGATACCACATAACTCATGTTCTTCTTCATGAGTTTCATTTTTATATTCCCCTTCATCATAATTATGGTAGTAAATCTTATGGCTCTTCCATCATATTGATGTAATTGGTTAGGGTTGGATCACGTTTAAATAGGTATTAGGTTTGAGCAGAATTTTAGTTCATGTTGTTCGATGGATATATCAAGGATGGTAACGTTTTTCTTTGTGAATATTATGTCTATTGATAAGTTTAGAGAGTCTAGTTTCCAAAAAATATGGCCCCGAACGGTTTTGAGGTCGGGAAGTTAGTCAAATAATTATCGCAAGAAAAGTGGTCAAAACAATAAATTCGGGTCAGATTTGGGTCTGATTTCGAGGAGTAAAACCCCTACTTAAAGTTCAAATTTGGGTTAGCCAAACATCATGAGTCATATTTTAGGTGTCTATTAACTCCAGTTCGAAGGGCTAGCGAAAAAACAATTTCTATGTATTTTTAAGGACGTCAAACTTTTTGGTCAGATCCGAATCTGAGTACTTTGTAATGAAGAATGTTTATAAAATAGTTCCACTTAGTATTACTTTTTCTATAAAATCACTGTAGCTCACAACTCATTGGGGAGCTATGGGATGTAAGTAGAACCATCAATTAGGTGTTTTAGTATTTTATTTGTGGTCATGAAGTGACTACAAATTTCTGCCAGAAACTAAAAAGTTAGAAGTTAATGGTTAAGGTTATATAGAGTATGAAAATGATTTGGGAGATGTATATAAAGGATTATAAACTTAGTGTAAGGTTTAGAAGTCCAACATATGATTGTTACACTGACTTAGGCATTTAGCCTAACCGAGTGTAACTTGTGTTTTGTTATGATTAGATTGTGTGCATGATCTTGTCAAGTAAGCTGAGCATCAGGTGAGTTTTATAGTCCCATTTTACTATGTTTTCTTGGGATGGAAATGATGTAAAATATATTTTGAAATGTTTTAATTGCTGTGATTATGTGGTTTAATTTACGCATGGACTTTTATGAAGCTATTATATGTTATGTGCTGCATGTTGTATGATGTTGTGTTGGATTTCGCCTATTTTGTGGGTAAGAGGTTTTGCCTGCTTTGTGTGGGTATGAACCTGTGTGGATACGGTACAAAGAGTTTGGGATTGGGGATATTGTTCCTCTCCATGACTATTTTTATGGTTTGGATCGGGGGACATGTTTCGTCCCAATGGTGATTGTTAGTTGAAAGCATGTTAGCATGTATAATAGCTAGCTTATTTGTCCTGCCATGTTTTGTTTTTTTTATAATCACAGTAATTGATTTAAATCTTGTATTGGTGTCGTAAACCTATGACTCTCACCAACCATTGTGTTGACATTTTAAGCATCATTTTCATGTGAGCGTTATGAAGGTGTTAAAGTTAATAAAAGTGGCTAGAGAGACCATTAGGGTGGCATTGGAAGTTCTCATTTGATTTCATTTCATAATTCTTTGCATGAATTCTTGAATGTTATTAGTTTTATTAGGTTTGTGAGACATTGTCTTTGTATCGATGAGACCCCTTTTTCATTAATACAAGATGCCGTTCTTTTGTTTTCGGTATTGTCATGACACATCATGTCTTTTATATTTGGTTATGCATGTAGTGATTCTCTATAGTTGACACCATTGTGTTGTGATGATATCCATGATGTTACGCCTCGTGTTTCCGCCTTGGCGAGGTGTGACAGATTGGTATCAGAGCCTTTGGTTATAGAGAAGTAGGTGGTTGAGCCTAGACTATAACCTAGGAGTCCTTCATATAGATGCATATTAGGGCCTAAGTGTTTAGTATTATAACTATTATGCTTTCCCCTAATTATATAGCTTTTATTATCTTATTTTGTCTAACTTTTATTTAGCTATTTTGTCTACTATTACCTAATATGGTATATATTATTTACTTACTATTTATAGCTATGTCTCCCTTATCCGTAAGAAGTTTCGTTGGGGAACCATTTTCCTAATTGGACTTAAGCGCTATAGAGATCTAAAAGAGGAGCCAATTGAGAAGGAGCCTCTTATGGAACTAAAGGAGATAGGTTAGTTGATCGCTTGTCGAATGCTCATAGTAGGCATGGACCCGCGGATTCCGGTGACTCTTGCGAAGGCAAAGTCAAACCCAAGCGAGGCCCAGCATAAGTTTATTCCGACCTCGTCATGATGCTATTGATTATTTCTTTCGGATATTTCGTATTTTGGAGGCGCTGCGAGACTTTCGTTCTTTTATGTCGTTTCGATTTTATCTTTATATAAGTAAGTATTTCTTTGATGGAGCATCCTTTCTGTGTTATATTGGAGTGGTTTAAGATGTGCAATGTGGTATATGTGCTTATATGTGTGTTATCATTGAGAGGTGTAGTCTTGGAAGTAAGTACACGTGTGAAAGGATGAAATTATAATTATGGTGGCCAACATAATTATAAAGGCATCACACACGTAGACTTGTGACCATGATTGCATTAATCGATGTTTGCTTGTTAATTGGTAGTGTAAGGTGTTATATTATGTGCGGTTGTATTATGTATAGTTATGAAGTTAGTAAGTTTTCCTTCTATCTATCGCTTGCGGATACCCCGGATACCCGTTAATGCTATTATTACGATTATTGAGTTTGTTCGTCTGCTCGATTATTCGCTCGGATATATAACTCTCATTTTAGCATCCCTTGTTTGTACCATGACGGTATGGATGATCTAACTTTTCTATTCGGCGTCTTGATGAATATTGGTTGTTCGGATCTGCTTCTTTGGATATTGGTACGTTCCATTGGTTCTTTCGTTGTATTGATTACTCGTATGAGTATCAAAATTTTCTTTTAAGCACTAATTGCTCCTAAAATATTAGTGCATATCATTACTCCGTTCTTTATATATATCCTTTGGTTTCGTAACATGTTGCGACATGTTAGTACCGACGTTTTTCTATGGTTTTTTCTTTTGATCGCAAGTACGGATTAGTCTTTACGTTCTTCTTTTGGTTCGTAATGTCTTCGTATGAAATTCTCTTGAGCATGTTCGCTTCACTGTTATTCTGACTATATGGTTCATGGTACTTTCTTTCGCTTTCAAACAATAAAATTTTGTTAGAGTCTTTACGGTATTTTACAATCTCTTTTGGTATTACGATGTCCTTGTTTGAGTAACATATTTTATATTAATGTCGAATTATGAAAACCTTTTGAAGTATATCTTGATGGTGTTTGGGGAAAACTATTTTGAAATGATTTTATGAATACAACACTTTTATGGAAATGTCTCTTTATTTTTATTTTTTTTAGAAACTATGTTTACAATAGATTTTGAAACAATATGATAATTGGTTGACGGACAAAACTATTTTTTTGATAATATTTATGAATAAGATATGATAATATTTTTTTATGCTTGTTTTTGATAAATTTTATAATTATAAAAAGGATGTTTAAAGTAATTTATATGGGTAAGATGCGACACACTGTTAAATAACTGTCTCTGGATTTTATGACAACCATGATTAAAATGAATTTTATAAAGATTATATTTAAGACGATTTTTTTAAAATGATTTTTTATAATTAAAACGACTTTCTTTATTATTATAAATTGATTTTTATAAAAACATTATTTAGTTGGTTCTTTCGAGTAAAGTCGGTTATTGGTATAAGAACCCTATCTTTTCATTTATCAATCTTGATACGTATTGTTATTCGTTATGTGTTTATTTTGTCGTGGTACGCTTGTTGATTCTTTCGTTTGCGTTTTCTATCGGTACATATATTTTATCCTTCCTTTTAAGGATTCTTATGACATTTGATCTGCATCTATTTCCATATGTGAAATCCCTTAGATGTTTTCTAGCCTTTGATTCGATATTCGTTTGCTACCCTATTCGATAGTTCGTAACCCTTAGGATTCGTTTGATATACATTTTATTTGATCAAGTCACTCTTTGTGGGGAGCACCTGTATTGGTCAAGAAGAAGGAAAAGTTGTTTGCCTAGTTTTCCAAGTATGAATTCTGGCTACAAGAAGTGCGTTTTCTCAGACATGTGGTTAACAACAATGATATTTACGTGGACTCTAGTAAGATAGAAGCAATGAAGAATTAAAAAGTACCTAAGACGCCATCCGAGATATGATCATTCTTGGGATTGGCAGGTTACTACCGACGTTTCATAGTAAATTTTTCTAAGATTGCTAAACCCCTTACTTCACTAGCTCAGAAAAATAAGAAGTATGAGTGGGCCAAGGAACAAGAGGAAGCTTTTCAGATGTTGAAGGGCAATTTGTGAAATGCACCAATATTGTCATTGCCTTATGGATCTAAATAGTTTGTAGTTTACTGCGATGCGTCAAATCAAGGATTAGGTTGAGTACTCATGCAAAGAGACAAATGAGAGAACGTGACAGCAGAAATGTTGCATGACCTGGACCAACTAATGGAAAGGAAGGAAGGTAGGGATATGTATTTATTATGGGTTCCATTAATATGTGATGTAAGGACATTAATGATGGACGAGGCTCATGCATCAAGGTACTTGGTACATTCGGGAGCGGAGTAGACGTACTATGACCTTAGAGATATGTATGGTGGCCATGTATGGAGAAGGATATTGTTACCTATGTTTGCAATTGTTTGCCTTGTTTAAAGGTGAATGTTGAAACATCAAAGACCTTCGGGTTATTGTAACAACTAGAGATACCCGAGTGGAAATAGGATATAATAACTATGGACTTTATTACAAGGTTGCCAAGATCAAGTAGTGGGTATGATACGAATTGGGTAATAGTCGATAGACTGACTAAGGTATGCCCATTACATGGTAGTACGTGAAGATTTTAAAATGGAGAATTTGGCGAGACTTTACACTAATGAGATAGTAACAAGGCATGGAGTGCATGTGTCGATCATCTCAGATCGTGGTGGAAGATTTACTTCGCGGCTTTGGTAGACATTGTAGAAGGCATTGAGAACACGGCTAAAAACATGCGTACGACTTATCATCCTCAAACGGACGGACAAAGTGAGCGTACCATTCAGACTTTGAAGGATATGTTGAGAGCGTGCGTGATTGATTTTTTTTACTCATCTACCCTTAACTGAGTTTTCTATAATAATAGTTATCATTCGGGTGTTTGATGTGCTCTATTTGAAGCGTTGTATGGAAGGAAGTGTAGGTCACATGTTCTTTGGGCTGAAATTGGAGAAATTCGGTCGATTGGACCAGAATTGATACAAGAGACAACAAATAAGGTGATATTGATTAAAAAAAGCTCAAAGCAGCTAGAGATTGCCAAAAGAGCTATGTTGGCAATAAGCGTAAACATTTAGAGTTGAAGTTGGTGATAAGTGATGTTGGAAGTGCCGTCTTGAAAAGAAGTAGTGCATTTTGGAAAGAAAGAAAGGTTAGCACCAAGATAATGGGGCCATTTGAGATCATTAAAGGGATCGGTCCTATGGCCTATTGATTAAGATTTTCTCAATAATTTAGTAGCATAATTGATGTGTTTCAAATTTAAATAAGTATTTAGCGGATACAAATCTGCATGTGCATTTAGAAGAAATTAAGGTAGACAAAACTCTTCGTTTTGTTGAGGAACCTGTTGAGATGATCAATTGTGAGGTTAAAAGTTTGAAGCGTAGTAGGATTCCGATAGTTAAGTCCATTGGAACTCGAAGCAACATCATGAGGATTTCATAAAAACTAGGTATCCACACTTGCTCGTTGAGCAAGCTATCGTTGGAAGTACTAAGTAAAGTTGGACACATAGGGTTACTGGTAGACTTTAGTGCACCCTTAAATGTTTTGTGGTGGTTTGGTTAATGTTATATTTTGAATAAACTCGAAGTTGAGCCAATTCTTCAAAAACGTTGAGCTTTGTAACAACTCATAACTTAGTTCCAAGACAGTTCTTGTTTGATGAGCTGCGGGGTTAGGTTATGAATGACGTTATTACACAACTTAAAGTTTTTAACGTGTTTCCTCAAAGACGGGCGATGTTTATGTAGTTGGATGTTTATTTTTGCTTAGAGTTGTTATGCTGCTATTTGTACCCTTGTGTGGGGAAGCGAAGTTGTAAGCAGTGGGTTTCTGATCGTGAAAGTTAGATAAGATTCAAAGTGTGGCCCTAAGTTCACGTGGGAACGTGAGGACCATATGAAAGCTAAGTATTCTCGATTGTTTGTTGATGATGATGTTGAACCTACTAGTTAAATCTCGAGACGAGATTTCCCTAAGAAGGGGATACTGTGACAACTGTGCTTTGAGCAGGTTAGTCAATCGTTAGTATTGATTTGAGTTTCATTATGTGTTATAGTAATTATGTGGTTATGTGATTCTGTGTGAGTTGGTTATCAATATGTGAGCGTGATCGTCTCATTTTGATTGAATTTATGGTTAATGTGGGTATTTCATTTTGTTCACATTTGGTGACAATGAAAATGATGGTAAATTTTATGTGTGTACGTATTTATATGTATATGTATACGTATTTAGATAATAGGAATTCACGAGAATAGAAAATTTAGTTTAGAAATTTAGTTAGTAGATTTTAGTATTATTAAGTTAGAGAAATAAAGTATAAAATGAATTTATTTATTTTTAGGTATTTAAAGCTAGTTTTATTTAGAAGGATGTCTAAATAAATAAAGGTTTTTATAAAAAATAACAAAATTAAAGGGTTTTTGTGTAAATAATAATAAAAAAAATAAATAAATAAAAAGGTGTTTGTTCGGCCGGTTAAAGAAGAAAAAAAACCAATTTTAGTATAAGTGGGACTCTAATTAGGTAATTATCTAAACCTCCTTCTTTTCACTATAAATACAAACCCTCATCCCCATTTTCTTTTATCCGGTCGAACCAAGAAGCAGGAAAAAAAAGGATTTTTTTGTTTATTCAAGATTAATTTGGTGATTTAGGGTTTCAAGAATCAAGGATTAAGGTATGTTCATAAACCCTAGTTGTTTAGTTTTCTTTAATTCATGTAACAATAAAGTGATGGATAACTTAGGGTTCATAAAAATCTGTAAGTTTATAATGTTAAACTTAATTAGAAGTGTTTAGGGTTTAATTAGGGTCATATTGATGTAATTGGTTAGGGTTGGATCGCGTTTAAATAGGAATTAGGTTTGAGCAGAATTTTAGTTCATGTTGTTCGATGGATATCTCAAGGATGGTAACGTTTTTCTTTATGAATATTATGTCTATTGATAAGTTCAGAGAGTTTAGTTTCCAAAAAATCTGGCCCCGAACGGTTTTGAGGTCGGGAAGTTAGTCAAATAATTTTCGCAAGAAAAGTTGTCAAAACAGTAAATTCGGGTCAGATTTGGGTCTGATTTCGGGGAGTAAAACCCCTACTTAAAGTTCAAATTTGGGTTAGACAAACATCATGAGTCATATTTTAGGTGTCTATTAACTCCAGTTCGAAGGGCTAGCGATAAAACATTTTCTATGTATTTTTAAGGACGTCAAACTTTTTGGTGTGCATTCAGATCCGAATCTGAGTACTTTGTAATGATGAATTTTTATAAAATAGTTCCACTTAGTATTATTTTTTCTATCAAATCACAGTAGCTCACAACTCATTGGGGAGCTATGGGATGTAAGGAGAACCATCAATTAGGTGTTTTAGTATTTTATTTATGGTCATGAAGTGACTACAAATTTCTGCCAGAAACTAAAAAGTTGGAAGTTAATGGTTAAGGTTATATAGAGTATGAAAATGATTTGAGAGGTGTATATAAAGGATTATAAACTTAGTGTAAGGTTTAGAAGTCCATCATATGATTGTTACATTGACTTAGGCATTTAGCCTAACCGAGTGTAACTTGTGTTTTGTTATGATTAGATTGTGTGCAAGATCTTGTCAAGTAAGCTAAGCATCAGGTGAGTTTCATAGTCTCATTTTACTATGTTTTCTTGGGATAGAAATGATACAAAATATGTTTTAAAATGTTGTAATTGCTGTGATTATGTGGTTTAATTTACGCATGGACTTTTATGAAGCTATTATATGTTATGTGTTGCATGTTGTATGATGTTGTGTTGGTTTTCGCCTATTTTGTGGGTAAGTGTTTTCGCATACTTTGTGTGGGTATGAACCTGTGTGGATACGGTACCGAGAGTCTAAGGTTGGGTATATCGTTCCTCTCCATGACTATTTTTGTGGTTTGGATTGTGGGACACGTTCCGTCCTAATGGTGATTGTTAGTTGAAAGCATGTTAGCATGTATAATAGCCAGCTTATTTGTCCTGCCATGTTTTGATTTTTTTATAATCACAGTAATTGATTTAAATCTTGTATTGGTGTCATAAACCTATGACTCTCACCAACCATTGTGTTGATGTTTTAAGCTTCATTTTTAGGTGAGTGTTATAAAGGTGTTGAAGTTAATAAAAATGGCTAGAGAGACCATTAGGGTGGCATTAGAAGTTCTCATTTGATTTCATTTCAAAATTGTTTGCATGAATTCTTGAATGTTATTAGTTTTATTAGGTTTGTGAGACATTGTATTTGTATCGATGAGACCCCTTTTTCATTAATACAAGATGTCATTTTTTTGTTTTTGGTATTGTCATGACACGTCGTGTCTTTTATATTTGGTTATGCATGTAGTGATTCTCTATTGTTGACACCATTGTGTTGTGATGATATCCATGATGTTACGCCTTATGTTTCTGCCTTGGCGGGGTGTGACAGTACATTCTCGTTCCATTCGTAGATCCAATCGTCTTTGTAATCTTCATAGGTTTTAAACCCCATAATATCCTTTGTAAGTAAGTCCGGATCTACTTTGAGAATGTAATTAAATTCATTGAGTGCCAAACAAAGAGGTGTCTCGTAGTCAAAAACATCAGTTTCTATCTTAAAAAATTCGGCGGTTTCTTCCTTATCACTCCAATATTCTTCAAGATCAGAAGATTCATCGTCAGATACCTCAATTTCATCACCACCCATTTTCCAGTAATCCCACAAAGCTCCTTTGGTGAATACATCCATTGTTTTATAGTTTACGAACTTTGTAGCCAACCAGCCTTTGAATATTGGATTGGTCGGGTCCCATTTTATTATGGGAGTGTTATTTCCCTCGATGCGAGAAGGTGGGTAGTATTTCCCAAAAAATTTAGCAGTTAAGTCGACCAAACAAGTGATTGATTCTTTGGTTCTATCAAACCATCTTCGTGAACCTCCAGCCAATGAGATTGGGAAAACAACAACTTTCGGTTTATCATGATCTATATTGGGTAATTTGATTGGGTCAATAATCTTTAGGTAGTATTCAATATGCTCAACTGCGTCCTTCCTGTTTGTTCCACTAAAAGCATTGTTGTGCAGATCATCCAAGAATTTTCCTTTTAGCTCATAAGCTTTTTTCCCATTAACAGTAATACTTGTAATCCCGGAATAGTAATTTGCTTTGTCATTAGGCACAAATGTTTCCATACTTGACTTCTTTCCCTTATCTGCCATCACTTCTTCAATCGACTAGCTCTGATAAGAATTATCTGTAACAAAGGTAAAAATATCAGCAGGATTTGCTCTGAAGAAAGATATAAAATTTTTTAGCACCGAAATCAAATATAAAAACTTAGGATTCTGATTCTGTTCCAGATGATCGATACACCGTATTCAATAGAAGTGAATACGCCGTATTAATCTGTTGAATGAATACATAGTATTGGACAAAAGGTTGGATACGCCGTATCCAATGGAAGTCGATACGGCTGTATCGAGGTATCGACCAGAACAGTGTATTAGAAAATAATTAAATTAAACACATAAATATACAAACAAACAATTAGACTAACAAATATACAAAATATACAGAATATACAAGAATATACAGTAATCTAATTTACACTACTCCTAAGGGTTAGATCTAAGTGTATATTCTTGTAAATTAAATCTCTCAATTTATTTATATTTTGGTTATCTAATCTAAGTTAATTATAATCTAAGTAAAACCTATGCTAATCTTATGTTAGTTCTAATCCTAATTCTAACAGGTATAAGGGGGTTTCAGCATGAGAGTCTGGCATGGGTTTGTTTGGTGACTACAATCAATTTAAGACACTTTAACCCACGCAAGCAAATTAACAGAAGATAAAAGAGTGGTCGAGCCTTATGATAGAAAGTTAATTATAATCTTAAGTAAAACCTATGATAATCCCATGTTAGTTCTAATCTTAATTCTAACAGGTAAAAGGGGGGGTTTTTCAAACAGCCAGATAGACTGGCAACGTTTTTGGTTGTGTGGCTACAATCCCAATTCAAGACACTTTAAACCTACGTAAATCAAATTAACAAAAGATAAAAGAGCGGTCAAGCCTTATAATAGAAAACTCTACTAGCCATCATTAATTTGATTAGAAGTTGCTTTGTTTATTTAGTTCAATAATTACATATCTCGAAGAGGCATATCATTCTCGGACTTAGGCGGGACTTCATCCTAAGACCTAGACACATTAATTCTGTCACAATTAAAGCATCCGCATAAAGCATCCTTATTTGCTGATTATAATCTATCTTATGGATTAAAGCAATGGTGATCTTGTTAAACCTAGCTCAAAGACTTTACTCACTAACCTTCTTAATGGCAATTTATACTTCTGAGTATTCCCACTTTGTCCAACTATCCAAGGAATCAGAACGTAATTTGTTGAATTGGTCTAGGTTCACCTGCATAGTTTAATAACTGTTCAATTAAACCAAAAGACAATTTTCCGTTAACTAGTATAAGTAGCCAGAAGCTTATCGTTAGCACGGTTTTAGAAAGGACAATACTTGGATCCTATGATTCTAGATGTATAAATCACTATATGGAGAGCTATCCCGGCATCTAGATTTACTTTGTCTGTATCACTAGATCCAGTTGAATGAATAGGGTCCATACAAAGCTCGTAAACAAGTATACAATGTGATAAAAAACATAAACAAGCAATAATGACAAATTAAGAAATCATATATAATACAAAATCAAAACATTTTTATTAAAAAGATCTTCAAATAATGGGCTAATATTAACACCCATCATGTTATTAAGTCATTTATGACGTCACTAAAGTTCATACGTTATTTTTAGTATTGTACGCGTGGTAGTTGTTGCATCAATCACAGATCTGTAAAGTCGTTAAGTTAAATCGCGTAAGTTAAAAATGATCATTCAATGTAAACGAGCATCAAACAATTAAATGTTTACATCTATTAAGATGTTAATTAATTTAATTTTTGAGTATATTTTCATTAACTTTTTGTTAATTTTATTTTTATTGGTTACGTAAATTGATTACTTTCGCGATAAAATCCGTTTAGGCGATCTCCGGAAACCACCAAAAGTTTTCTTAAACGCTTCAACAAAAATAACCCAATTTAAACCCAATAACCCAAAATTACAAAATAACAATCACTTTTAAGCCGATGTGTCCAATATACAAGTGTATATACAAAGAAATATCAAATTTCTAAGTCATTCCTTGATTCATGGATGTTCTCATACTTTTCGGAACATGTAGGATATTTTCAAGCAAGACTACATGTTTACGTGTAAGGCTTTCCATACTTATGACCAATACTTTCCCTAGAAATCCTTTACATGTCCCTATGAATAAAGTCTTATAGGTATAATATGCCTAAACTAGAAAGTAAACACAAACACACACATATGCCAATTCCAAGGTGAGAAACAAAGAAAAACTCTCCCATTTCCTTTGAAATAGGCCACGGCTCAAATCCATACACACAAACCATCCATACAAATTTTATTTGTAACATTTCTAAGTGTTTATACATCATATCTAAGATAACCCAAGAAGGTTTGAAGGTTTGGTTTAAAGGTTTACAAGAGTTAAGCAAGCATGATTCAAGATTAGGGTTTCACTTGAAATTAGGGTTTTCAAGGGTTGTAAGCTAGGTTTTGGTTTCTAAACAAGGTTTAGATCATATTGTTCATCATCATACATCATATTAAGGTTATCCTAAAACCTAATCTCTTTATATTTGTGATTTTATGCATATATAATGTCTATGTAGTTAATCACCATCTAGGAACTTATTTACTTGTAAAAATGGATTTTTACACTTGTTTGAGGTTTGGTAAACTTTTATATATGATATATGGATCTTAATATCATGTTATAATGGAGGTATAAGTATTGTACATGTGAGGTTTATGTATAAAAAGTATATATAAACAAGTTACCTAAAAAGTATACTTAAGAAAGTTAATGAACAAATGAGTATGTAAACTCATGGATCTTGAGATTTTTGGACAATATTTGGACTAATAATGGACTAAGGACCCTAAAGATGTAATACATGTGATATTGAGGGATTAATGGACTTGTAACAAAGTGGTTAAGCTAAAAAATTATAAAAACAACTTTTAAACACAATTTAAGAAAACCCAAAGGGGTCTGTTGGAATTCGATTTTTACATGTCTATTTTATGTTTTTATAAGATACTACATGTCCCAAGGATCGTGGGCATATAAGAACATCGAAAAACCTATTTATTACGAAGTGAGAAAACGCTATTTAAGTTATAACCAATTAATAAACGTGTTATAAAAATTACTATTCACATCAGATCTATATATTTTGAAAATATCATTAATATGATAGAACTTTTAATAACAAAGACGTGCTCGAAAGAATCACTAAAACGGACCTAAAACGAGTAAAATACGACGTTTACGAGTTTACGATAACTAAGTTTATAAAAATAACTTTATAAACTGTCATGAACAGTAAAAAGTATTGTTCACCAGTAGGTCAAAAATATGAAAATATAATATTTTGATAACTCGTTTTAATACGAAAGCGTGGACATAAAAAACATACCAAACATGCTTAAAACGAGAAAGATACACACTATTTTATACTTGTGCACTATTTCCTGACATGAATAGTGTTGGTTCGTTTTTAATATAAATTTTTGCAAAACATTTTAGAATCATTTATATAATATTTATACATGTTCTAAACTTTATAAATATTATTTTACAATGACAATTGAATTATTTATTCGATTATACGAGTACAAACACACGGATAATATTTATCAAAAGCAATTTAAATATTATTTCACAAACTCATTTAATGAGATGTATGCTATATAGAATTTATAGAAGGTATTAGTTATTCAAAGTTACTTAGGCACTCTCATACTACCCTATAATTGATTATGTTGCCATTCGGCGTAATTATTATGCACTTTTCTGTTGTGATTTACATTGTTTAAACTCATCACTTCGAGTAGTTCATAGCCCCTATGTGTTACATTTTAAAATGATTTATAAGTTTTGGGTGAGAATATGCCTTTATTTACAATTGGAACGCAATTAACTTTGACATACTTACTGTTTTGGATATTGCATACCATGCAAATACTTACTGTTTTTGTATATGTATACTAAGCAATACTTACTGATTTGGATATTTATACCATGCCATACTTACTTGTTTTGGATATGTCTACCATGCAAACTTACTGTTTTGAATATTGTATACCATGCAATATTTACTGTTTTGGATATTGTATACCATGCAATACACACTCTAAACAATTGTGGTCCTACACTCATACAATTTATAAACCTATGAATTCACCAACATTATTGTTGACGTTTTAAAGCATGATTTCTCAGTATATCAATCAGGTACAAGACAAGGGATACATTAGTGGTCGTTATTATTGGAAGTCCATTTGCATTAAGATTGGTTTGCATACATTTGGAGGAACATTTATTATAACTGTAATCTTTGTATAATTTTAACACGAACAAAAAGCTTCGGGATTTTGATAACAAAAAACCATTTTAACTAAATCCAATGTATCGGTTTTAAAAAACGAACAAAACTTTTAAAAGTCGTTCTTATATATCTTGTGCTGTTGATCTATGAAGTAAGCTCCAAACCCATATTCCGCTGCAACCCATTTTGTGGGGAGTTACATAAATACCCGAAGGTATTAGCCTTCAAACATCATAATTAATACAAGAGTAATGGCTTAGCAAGTTAAACAGGTAAACTAACCGAGTTAACGAATGATGCCAAAAATTGAACAATTACAAAAGTATAAGAAATTACACGTTGTCTCTTATGGATTGGAATTCGTTGCAAGACCTATTCTGCTCTTTTTCTCCCCTGAAAAACAACTTTTGTGGTTTAGGTATCGAGAATATGATTTATCACACTTAAAACTTGTTTTTAAGTTTTGTATTTATAGTTGTCTGGAGTCGGTTTGATACGGCGTATCCAATGGGTTGGATACGGCGTATTAGAGTTTCTTATAGTAGGGACCACGTTTGATATCTTCCAGAATATTTTATTCCCATATAGCTTGAGTACGGCGTATTGCCTTTCCTGGATACGGCGTATTGGACTTGTTTCCTTTGTGGTCTTTGGTGAGTGCAGGCACGGATACGCCGTATCTTCCTTGTTGAATATGGCGTATTGGTAGTCAGAATAGTAATCTTTAAAATATCATCGTTTAAGCTCTAGAATGCGCTCCTTTTAGTCAAGTTTCACCAAGTACTCCATAATTACTGTAATTCTCAAATATAAACGATTAATTAACAATTCTTTGCAATAATTATACAAAATAGGTTAAATACATGGGATAAATGATGCTATAAAATAGACGTTATTTGATGTCATCAACCCCTCCTATACTTCCATAGAAGGGTGAGGAAAATCATTGTAACACAAAAGTGTGTGTGTTTCTCTCTCTAGAAAACACACATATCTTTCCCTCTCTACATTTTCCCTCTAATCTAATAAACATGGCTTTCTACTTATTCTTTCCTCCCCGACCTCCGAATTGTGTTTATGTTATGAATCTTTATGATTAACAATTGGCATCAGAGACCAGGAGCGTTTTGTGTTTGTGTTTGGATTGGTTCATGGTTTAAGATGGCTTGTTTTTAAGCAAATATACATTCGAAACTTCTTGAAAAACTGGAACAAATTTTGATGTTATTAATGTTAATTTGTATGATGGATATAGCTTAAATATAATGAGTATTGCAAAACATTTCGGTTAAAACGTCAAAAATTGAGGTTTTTAGAAGATTTTTTGTTTTCGTTCATGGGGTGTTCTTCACCAAAAGTTGCATTTTGGCATAAAAGTTGCGGTTTAGCCGTTGCCATTTGGCAGGAAAGTTGTGGTTTGGCAAAGTTGCCATTTGGCAGGAAAGTCGCGGTTTGGTACTTGCGGTTTGACAAACAAATATTGCGGTTTGATCATTTTCAAAGTTGCGGTGTAACGACTAAAAGTTGCGGTTTGAGACTAAAAGTTGTGGTTTGAATAGTTGCGGTTTGGTGTAAACCTGCGGTTTGACAACACAAATGTTGCGGTTTGATCAAAACCAAAAAATGCCATTTGTCAAGTTTGACCAGTTAACTTACGCAGTTTGACACAATCATTTAGCAACTTGACTTAGTCAATTCCTGCATTTTGACCTCCACAATTATGCTTACATGTCAAGTTATCTAGACAATTGTTTATCTGTTAATGACAATTCATTACAACATTTTTCCTAGATTAACAACATTCAATCCAAAACAAAACACTTAATGCTAAAATGATACTATATTAAAGACTCAATAAACGTCAAAACAGCTATGGATTCGGATTATGAATGGCAAGTGATCACGAAGTTGATTTGGTATCCCTTATTTGAGATTGAAGTGGGTTTCTGATGACATCAAATGAAGTCACTTTTATAGCATCATTTATCCCATGTACATAAACCATTTTGTATAATTATTGCAAGAATTGTTACTTAATTGTTTATATTTGAGATTTGCATTAATTATGGAGTACTTTGTGAAGATTAGCTAAAAGGCACGCATTCTGGAGCTTAAACGAAGAAATATGAAGAATATTATTTTGACATCCAATATGCTATATCCATCAAGGAAGATACGGCGTATCTGTGCCTACACTTCACAAGATACCATGAATAGTTGAAGATCTATATGTCGTATCCAGGAAAATCTATACGTCGTATTCTAAAACAAGTATATGAAGATTATGGAAGATATCAATCGTGGTCTTTACTCCAAGAAATCCCTAATACGTCGTATCCCACATCGCCCGATACGGCGTATTGATCCTTTTCATACAAAACCCTAAACTCGGTTATAGACATGCTTTTTACCACCAAGTCCGATTTTCAGAAGATATATAAAGCCATAAAGGACCTATAAAGTGGTCTAATAGATGGGAAAACTCTTGTAATCTCTACACTACACTACACGCATTCGGTTAGCATTATGTTTAATCCTTCATCTATGATTTCGTGTATTGTTACAATGACTATCTATAACAACCCAAAATTTTCACCAATGTAATATCTCTCTGTTATATAATATATCACTTTTTCATGGGGAAATTTTTTGCTTTAATCTCTTATTATGCAACGTAACTAAAGTTAACAAGCTCACGCAATCTACCTATGACAATCATATATGT
This sequence comes from Tanacetum coccineum, assembly GCA_026074375.1. NCBI lineage: Eukaryota > Viridiplantae > Streptophyta > Magnoliopsida > Asterales > Asteraceae > Tanacetum > Tanacetum coccineum. Next base: position 85,284 of record BQNB010004078.1, on the reverse strand, counting down.
CAAGCAAACATCATAATATGTCAAGTCAATATCTTAATATCATTTTTACAAAGTACATTACTCATATAATGTACCATTTGCAACGTTATATCAAGACAGGCTTTAAACCGTTATCGTATACCTCTAAAACCCTAATTCCATGTAAGGTTAATATCTAAAGTGAATGCACAAGCTACTAAAGCATATGTACAAGTAATATAACATCTCAATTGAAATATAAACTCCCTCCAAAATAAGGTACAAGTCCTTTAAAGCATAAAGTACAAATCATTAATGCACGATATTCAAAATAGTTGTTTTACCTCCGTTTTCCTAAGAAACTTGTACAATCTATCAAGTACAAGTTACAAGCAAGTCATGCACTTCATTTACAATCCATAATCTTTCTCATTTCATAAGATTTCATGAAATCAAACCTAAAAACCCTAAACCGAGTTATTTTCTAAACCGAGACCCGTTTCTTGGTTTTTATCCGTTTTAAACCTAAACCATTAATCAAGATAAATTGTAAATACATAATATACAACATTACATTCCATATTCCATCCTTATTACTCCATTACACACAAAAATTAAAACTAGAAAACCCTAAACCCTAGTTCAAACCCTAAAAGCAACCCGCGACCCATTTTCTCATTTCTACCCATTTTGAACTCGAACCACTAATCAAATTATGTTATAAACTCTTAATACAAACCTTACAATCCTTAATCCACCCTTATATCTCCAATGTATACGAAATCTAAGCAAGAAAACCCTAACCGAATCCAAATCTGACCCGCGACCTCTTTTTACTTGTATTGACCCATTTTAAAACTCAACCATGCAAATAAGCACCTCTATGATGCACCTACTTCCTTCCTAAGCAGCACACAAGCACCTTGATTCATTTCCATGGCCACAAATGAGCTACATCTCCTCTTTTTGCACCACATTAGCCGCGGCACCACAAGGATGATCCACATCCTTCATGATAGTTTTTAGCTTACATGACTCATTCCTTAGCATACCCTAGCTCCTCTACATTAATCCTTAGCTGCTCCATATGTCCAAGACTTGGCCCTTAAGGTTTCCTTGGCCTCCAAAGGGATTTTAAGTATAAAAATAGGACACCACCCTTCATTTAAACTCATCCCCCACATCTTCTCTCTATAACCCACAATAGCAGCAAATCTCTGCTCAAGAAGTTCCTAAGAGGTCCCAAGAACAATAATCAAGAGAAAGATTGAAGCCTTGAAGCCCCGAAGAAGAAAAACTAGGCGTACGAGTACATTTCGACCCATACGACCCGTTTTCCTCCATTTTCGATTCTCAAAGCTCAAACCCAGGTTATATAATCTTCATACCTGCTCCTACATTCATATAATACTCATATGATCATGCATGAACTCATGTTAAAGCTTTTAATCTAAAATTCTAGGCGTTTTTCCATTTTGATCCAAAACCGAACCCATAAACCCTAATTCTATGTTTTTCTTTAATCTAAATGTTATAATGGTAAAATATTGTTATAATCTATCTTAGATAATGTTAATATAACAACTTTATTGATTCTTGAAAGAATTTGAAATAAAAACCTACGCGTTTTCGTTTAAAAACCCTAATTTGACCCGTTTTGATTTCTAGCTTAACGAATCGTTATTTTAAACTTTCGTTACGTTAAAACTTCTTATTTTAACTTATATTAATAAGCTATCACCTGCAAATATCATTTGGAATCTTAAAATAAGCTTGCATGGCGTTTTAGACTTATTTTGCAAAAGTATTCCATGCAAGGGGTATATATCGTAACTTTCTGAAACTTATAACTAAAAGGACTGAAAATGTCATTTTATCAAAGTTATAACTATAGGGGTCTATTATGTCACTTTCCAAAGTACAAGGTTTACTTTGTACATCTTTTAAACTAGAAGGACCAAACTTGTAAAAGTGAAAACTCCAAGGGTATATTTTGCCATTTTTCATTCTTAAGGGTCTAAAATGTAACATTTTGAAAAAGTGTAAAAATGTGTTCAAAACCTTATAAGACATAACTTTAATTAACGCTTGACGTGCTTATCATTTCCAGTTATTGAGCAAAACACTTAAAACCGATTATGTTATAACTATTATATAATTCATCATCGATATGCTTTTAAAAATCCTGTCCCGAATCTATATCGTATCACAATACTAGGGAACTTCATATTAAGGGGTTTTATCTTGGTATTACGTTCTGACTGAGTTGCTGGGTTTACGATTTAAAGTGCCCTGACTCCTCAAACGTTTACTGAATGACTTCTGAAATATGATGGCCCGAACGGTGATACAATACTCCATAATAATTCAATCAAAGATATACATTATACTTTATAATGTAAAACATATTCAATCAAACTAAGACTCGACATATTATCCTAGGTTACATGACGAAGCTGCTTTCTTTCAATCGATATTCTGAACTTTCCCGCCCGAGTAGATAACATCGTACCACCATACGGACGTCCTTCACTTGATATACTTTTGCCATCAATCAGATTTCCTTATTCTGATAAGGTGAAGTTCATAACCTCTGTTAGATATTAGAAAAAGACTCGGTCACCCCGTGTATTTTACTGTTTATTATAGCTCGTAGTTTAATAGTTAATCGTATGATTTTCGGTTTTGAACCGGGTACTAAAACCCGGTTCTTTGTAAGAACTATATATACCTCTTCCAACTTTGGAAGAGGTAGCTAGTCATTATTCATTTCTATTTTACACATAGAGCTTTCTCTCTCTAGAAAATATCTCTCCATGTGTTTCTCTCTCTAGAAACTAGCCAAATCCAAGAATCATCATCCTGGCTGTGAAATATGATATCATACAATTGGTATCAGAGCTATGTGGTGATTTCGTGAGCTTTTGTGCGTTCTAATCTTGATTAGATCGTGTTCTTTAGTTACTTTTTGGATTTTTGGTTCGAAAATCAAAACTCAGATTTTTGTGCTTAGATGTGTTTATTGTTATGTTTTTAAGCAAGATCTAGGCATAAGGTAACTAGTTGTGCAAGAAAAATCAAGGTTCAACGTCAAAAAGGGTGTGTTTTTGGTGATTTTGTTGGAAAAATACGTGTTTTGCTCGAAGTTAACCTTCTGTTTGAAGGAAGCGGAATATGCTGGTTTGAAGGAAGCGGAATATGCAGGTTTGAAACAAGCGAAATATGACAGATTGATTCCAAGCGAAATATGTATTCAATCTGAATATGACATTTGTCAAGCGAAATATGACAGGTTGATTCCAAGCGAAATATGACAGATTTTCATGTGAAATATGTTAGTTTTCAAACAAGCGAAATATGACAGGTTTTCCAACCGAAATATGTTTGTTTTCATCAAGCAAAACATGTCATAAGTCATCAAGCGAATTATGTTGATTTTTTCCAAGCGAAATATGTCACGAAAATCTTTATCTTTTAATAACGTCCATCTTTTGAGTCGTTTTCTATGATTAGTCTGTGATTCATGAAGTAATAGACACATGATTAGCTTCCGCTGCTATAGTCAAAAAAGGGGGTGTTACAACAAGTGGTATCACAAGCTAATGGTTGAAAGAGAACAAGGGTAAAACCTTAACTATAACTACTTTTCCTTTGCCATCAATGTCCTCCGTGCCACTACATTCCCTGAATTGCGAAGATGCCACTACTTTTTCCGAATAGTATGTAAAAATACATAACTATTATACTATTATAACTTATGTTATTCTCCACTGGGTTGTACAGTCATGTCTTCGTCCCCTCACTCTACTATCGTCCCCTCTGATTCCGATATTAATGATGCTATTCCACCACCCTAAGTTATTATTGCTCTACCAATCACCAATGCTTGATTCTCGAGATTTCTTTCCTTCTGAGAAGATTTCATCACCTAAAGACACTAAAACACCTATATCTCCATCTTCATCAGTAGGATCTTCATCACCGGTTAGGTCAACTACATCATCACCAAACTATCCCTTTGATAAGATTCTAGAAAGCTGTAAGCGACACAGAACTCAAAAACAACAAGGAAGAACCACCAGATTAGAGTTTTCTAGAATCCAACCACTAGATGTATGAATAAAGACACTTGTCAAATTTTACTATGTAAATTATATAAACAAGTTATTTATACAAGTGGTGATTCCATTATACCTCGTTGTTGTTTTATAATACCAATTATATAGTCAAGATTGGTCTATCATATAGTAATATGACTATCCTATCTTTAATCCGAAATTTCTATAATTCTCTTACCATCCGATTTTCTCAAATCTTTGTACATAGAAACATTAAGCCTCCTATTGAATCACTCATTCCATTATTTCCGTATCTATCTCTCAAAGTCTTAAATTTAAAAAATTTCTGTTATATCCTGCAATATCATAGAATGATCACAAGTCTTTTTATTCTCATACCTTAATCTGTGATATGAATATATCATTTTATGGATTCTCATTCTGTGTTGTCTTGTATATGTTGATAGATGCCTCCCAAAAGAACATCAACATCTACAGCAGCAGCTATGACTCAGGCTACCATCCGAAAACTGATTACTGATGGTATTGTTGCCGCCCTGAAAGCACAAGCTGCTGCCATGGCAAATGCCGACAATCCTAATAGGAACACTGGACCAAGAGAAATTCCTGTAGCAAAAAGAGGAAACTACAAAGAATTCATAAGCTGTCAATCTTTCTACTTTAAAGGTACGGAAGGATCTGTTGAACTCATTCGCTGGTTTGAACGGACTGAATCAGTATTTTCTCATAGCAATTGTGCCGAGGAAAACAGAGTGACATTTGCTACTAGTACCCTGACCGACGATGCCTTGTCCTGGTGGAATGCATACCCACCTATCAGAATTGAGAACAAAAAAGCAAATTAGGGAATCACCTGGAACTAATTGAAAAGGCTCTTGACCAATAAGTATTTCCCTTGAACTGAAGTCAAGAAAATGGAAGATTAATTTTACAACTTGGTTGTGAAAAGAGATGATGTCAAGACTTACGTTAGAAGATTCCAAGAATTAGCAGTCTTATGTCCAAACATGGTGCCAAATTCTGAGAAAATTATGGAAGCTTTCATCGGGGGACTGCCCCAAAGCATTGAAGGAAACGTTACTTGCTCAATCAAAACTCAAACTTTGGAGGAAGCTGTCAACATAGTCCAGAGGCTAATGGATCAGATACTAAAGCGCAACTCTGTGCAAGAAACCGATGATCATAAAAGAAAGTTTAAGGATAAAAGAAACACCAACAACGACAACAACAACTACCCTAATAATCGTAACAATAACAAATACCCCAATGATCATAACAACAATAACCACTCCAACAATCGCAACAACCACAACTACCAAGATAACCGCAACAATAACAACCGCAACAATGATCATCACCTTCAAGGCTAATGGAAACCATGGATATAATGGACCTCATTCCCTCTGTAGGAAGTGTCTAACTACATCAACACAAGCCCCTTGTACTGTCCGATGTCAGAATTACAACAAAGGTAAGGCCATCAGACTAGAAACTGAAGAACTAAGAACTTCTATTTCCAAATTATCACTCTATCACTTATCAAATCTCGGAACGAGTTTTTATTTCAGGTTGTGGGACTATAACCACCAATAATTTTGCCATTATTTCATCAATGTATTATCTACAACTATGTTAAAGTACTACTTTTTCAACTGATATAAAAATTTTCGTTTCATTCTATTCCATTACGTATCATAGTTTACATTTCTGAAGTAAACGAGCTCACGCAACGACCTATGCAATCTCTGTTTATATTTATGTCAAGCAAACATCATAACATGTTAAATCAATAATCCATTTTATCATATACGTTATTCATTTAACGAAGATTTCACGTCAATAATACCAAATGAGCCTAAACCCTAATTTTGGGTAATGTAAACATTCAAGATGAATGTACAAGAAATCAAAGCTCATGTATAATTATTATAACATCTCATTTGAATATACGTTCCCTCCAAAATAATGTACAAGTCCTTTAAAGCTTAATGTACAAGTCATTAATGCACGATATCTAAAATAGCCGTTTTACCTCTGTTTTCCTAAGAAATCTTTTACAATCTATTAAGTACAAGTTACAAGCAATCCATGCACTTCATTTACAATCCATATACATTCTTATTTCATAAAATTATACAAATTCAAAGTAAGAAACCCTAACTCGAGCTAATTTCTAAATCATGACCCGTTTCTTTATTTTACCCACTTTAAACTCGAACCATTGATCAAATTATGTTATAAACTTATAAGATAACCATTACATATCATTTCCATCTTTATTACATCCAAAATGTACATGCCAAAAATAAACTAGAAAACCCTAAACCCTAAGTCGAACCCTAAATGAACCCGTAACCCATTATTTCCATTTGTACCCATTATTAACCTTAACCACTAATCAAATAATGTTGTAAACACTTAAGATACAACATCTACATTTCATTTCCATCCTTATTACTCCATTAGACACGAAAATAAAAGCTAGAAACCCTAACCGAATCCAAAACTGACCCGCGACCCATTTCCTTTGTTTTCTACCCTTTTTAAATGCAACCATACATCCAAGCTCCTCTATGATGCAGCTACTTTAGTTCTAACAGCATACAAGGACCTCTCTTCCATTTCTTGGCCATAAATTGAGCCACATCTCCCTCTTTTTGCTCCATACAGCCGCGACCAACAAACACACCACACAAACCTTCCACCTTGCTTCTATGACTCACCAAGTACCTATCCTAATCACTACACCTTTCTATCCAAGCCTTGCACCTGCACTTGACACCTATCTAGCCCAAACTTGCTCACCAAGGGGGTTTTACCATATAAAAACCCATGAACACCCCTTCATTCAATCACACCACCACATTTCTTTCTATATTCAACAATGGAAGCTACTCTCTGATCAAGGATGTCCTAAGAGTCCCAAGCAGCAGAAATCAAGAGAAGTATTGAAGCCTTGAAGCCCCGAAGCTCTAATTCTAGGCGTACGAGTGGAATTCGACCCATTTTGACCCATTTTCAAATCCATAAGCTCAATTCAGATTCTATAAGCTCTCCTACTGTTTCAATACTCTTATAATGTTCACATGATCCTAAATATACTCTTGTTACAAGCTTTTAACTTAAAAATCATTCGTTCTTAAGTTTTGATCCAAAACGAACCCACGAAACCCTAATTTCATGTTTTTCTTAAATCAATAAGCTAAAATGGTAAACTAAAGTAAAAGATATTCCAAATAACTTAACAATATGATATTATAATCATTTAACAAGTCTGAAGACTTTGAATTAAAAACCAACGCGTTTCGTATTTAAAACCCTAAATCGACCCATTTTGATCTCTAGCTTAACGAATCGTTATTATAAACTTTTGTTACGTTAAAACTTCTTATTTTAACTTATATTAATAAGCTATCACCTGCAAATATCATTTGGAATCTTAAAATAAGCTTGCATGGCGTTTTGAGACTTGTTTTGCAAAAGTATTCTGAAGGGTATATATCGTAACATCTGCAACTTTAATAACTGAAAGGAGGACTAAAAATGGGTCATTTTAATATCAAAGTTATAACTATAGGGTCAATTATGTCACTTTCCAAAGTACAAAGGTTAGCTTTGTACATCTGTTTAAACTAGAAGGAGCAACTTGTAAAAGTGTAAACTCCAAGGGTATATTTTGCCATATTTCATTCTTAAGGGTCTAAAATGTAACATTTGAAAAAGTTAAAAATATGTTCAAAAAAACCATATAAGACATAACTTTAATAACACTTGACGAGCTTATCATTTTCCCAGTTATTGACAAAACATTAAAATCCCCGATTATGTTATAAACTATTAAAATAATTCATCAACGATAAGCTTTTAAAATCATGTCCCGAATCTATATCATATAAATCACAAACAGGAACTTCATATTAAGGGGTTTCATCTTGGTATTACGTTCTGACTGAGTTGCTGGGTTTACGATTTAAAGTGCCCTGACTCCTCAAACATTTACTGAATGACTTGTGAATTATGATGGCCCGAACGGTGATACAATACTCCTTAATAATTCAATCAAATATATACATTATACTTTATAATGTAAAACATATTCAATCAAACTAAGACTCGACATATTATCCTAGGTTACGTGACGAGGCTGCTTTCTTTCAATCGATATTCTGAACTTTCCCGCCCGAGTAGATAACATCGTACCACCATACAGACGTCCTTCACTTGATATACTTTTGCCATCAATCAGATTTCCTTATTTTGATAAGGTGAAGTTCATAACCTCGCCTTTAATTATTTACATGTTTTATAAACCCACGAGGGGGATACATGCTTGTTTACAAACTCTTTTACATACTCGTTTATCTTATAACAATGTGATTACTTTTCAATCTTTTAGGGGGATACATGCTTAAACCATGAATACAAGTGTTTTCTAAATGTATGCTATCCAGATATATTATTGCCTAAGTAGCTTCCAGTGCCATTATTTCCATATCATGAACCATTAATTGCTTACGAGTGAGCGCGAATGTTGTGAATAGATCTATTGGGGGTGACGACTCCCGTTTGTATACCCATTCATAGGGTAGCCAAACGCACTATATTTGACCTAATGGGTAACCTTGGCAAGTTACCTTTCCACGGGGACATCTGTTCCCCAACCAATGTCACTACGGTGATGTCCATGTTAACGTATTGGTGTCATGAGCTTAGATGCAATAATAATGTTACCATTTTTCCATGATAATTGTATTCGTTGCAATTATTACCATTATGATGACTTGCATTCAACTGTTCTCCATAATAATAATGTTCTCCATGATAATTGTCCCTGCAATGCAAATATTTCCTTTATGATAACTTGTATTCAACTATTTCAAACCTATGAATTTCACTCAACCTTTGTGTTGACCCTTTTTATGCATGTTTATCCTAGGTAATTGAGCAACTTATGGCATGGAGTGGCATGAAGATGGCTAAAACTTGTTATCATTCACATTTTATGTTTCTAGATTTTGGGACTTGCCTTTGTAAAACTCTGATTTTAATGAATGATAACGTATCTTTTAAAAACGTCTCTTTTGAGTCGTTTTCTATGATTGTGACTGTTGTACTATGAAATAATACTCTAGATTAGCTTCCGCTGCTATATTGTAAAAATAGGGGTTAGGGTTGTACAAAGTAGTGTATCTTCTGTACCAAATGATGCTTTAATTGTGACATCTGTTAATTTTAAGGTCAGTAACCGAAAGCAAACGTATGATATTTGACTCTCTTAATTATTATTGGAGTTACTTTTATTTCGAGCCATGATTCTATTTAATTAGAAATATCTATATTCGGATTAAAGGGCACTATTTATCTCGAGCTTTAATTTATTTTCTAAATTTTATAGAATTTATTTTACTACTTTTAGACGTTTTTATTAAAAAACATGTTCGTTCTTTAACTATATACATGTAATATATAAACTGTTTGAAGGATCGGTTCACCAAGTTTCTAATAACGTGAATTTTTGTGTTAAATTGTAGAATTATGGCGGGAAGAAGCACACGTAGCAACGTCCAAAAGGAATTAAATCGATGATAAATGTATGACCTTCTAGTTCAAGTCCACAACCTCGAACAATCTTATTGGTTTCTACTTTAAGGCCACTAGTTATTTCGATCTCATAACCGGGGCTAATAACACTAGGTTTCATGTCAATCAATGGCAAGAAGTTGGTAGATATAAAGATATAATCAGCACCAGAATCAAACAAAACTGTAGCGAAATGATCGTTTAGAGAAAATGTACTCGTCACAACGTTCGGGTCTTGTGGAGCTTCAGCAACACCTAGGCCAAAGGCTCTACCCTGTGCTTTATTCCTATTGTTCCCTTGGTTGGTATTTCCTTCAATTTCTAGCACAGGGTTTGGGCGATTTCCTCATGAGGTAGTGGCTTGATTCATCCTTGGGCAATTCCTCCTAAAGTGGTTAGGATCTCCACACTCAAAGCAAGTTGGTCTTGGTCTTTCATTAGTAGCTCTACTCGTGCAGTATCAGGTAAAGTGACCCACTTGGTTACATCGACCACATACGGGGCAGTTACCAGAATGATGGAAGTTGCATTTTGCACACTTCGAATGTTGACCAGCATATTGACGTTGCCCATATCCTTGTTCCGGAGCAGTCAAAGCAAACTTCATTCTAGTTCTTTGTCTCTTGTTCCTATCATCCCTTCCTCAGTTCCTGTTCTGGTCATTCGACCTCTTCTTGTTTCTAGCATTTTCCTTTTTCTTAAAAATTCCATCCTGGATACGATCGGTGGTCAAATGGTTGACCATACTCACAGCACCCTGGATTGTAGCAGGTTTGGATGAAGTGACATGTGCCTTGATCTCTAGAGCTAAACCCCGAATGTAGCGATTGACACGTTGGCTCTCAGGGGTAACCATGTGTGGCACCAACCTTGCTAACTCATGAAATCTAGCCGTATACCCGTCAATATCTGACCCAACCATCTTGTGGTTCCAAAATTCTGATTCCAACTTCTGAACTTCATCATCAGGATAATATTCTTCCATCAGCAACTTTTTAAAATCATCTCAAGGTTTGACTATAATAGTTGTCCGTCCTCGGGTTTGAACAAGGGTATTCCACCATGTTAGGGCGCGGCCTTGCAGCATACTAGACGCGAATTCGACTTGGCTTTCTGTGGGGCACTTAGTGATATGAAGCACAGACTCAATGCTTTCAAACCAAGTTAGTAAACCAACTGCACCTTCTGTGCCGAAAAATTCCTTGGCACCAGAAGCCTTGAATGTCTTGATACTGCAACTTTGGGCGGCATCTCTTTGATTTGCTCGGTTTCCACCGAGGGCTTGAACGAGTTGGGTTAGCAGATTCGACAATGCGGTGTTAAGTTGTCGGGTTACTTCATCTGCTGTTTCATTAGGAGGATTGGTGTTGTTGGCAGTGTTGCTACGTGTGCTTCTTCCCGCCATAATTCTACAATTTAACACAAAAATTCATGTTATTAGAGACTTGGTGAACCGATCCTTCAAACAATTTATATATTACATGTATATAGTTAAAGAACGAACATGATTTATTAAAAAAAAGTCAACTCAATTATGGTCGAATATGGCACTTTTGAACGAAATGTTTAGATGAATAATCAAACAAAGACAGGCGTACTATACAAATTTAAATCAACTAGGTATTATTTAGCCAACATTTATGGTATACATATTGAGGTGGCAAGCAAGTTATATATAAGAAATATACATATTTTATCTGATAATTTAATAATATTTAATAAATATGGTTTCAAATTTTCTGCAATCAATGGTATTTTTGTTGTAGTTGAAGCCATAATCCTTAAGTTGTGTCCTCATCCACATTACTTGAGCACAACTTGCAGATAACGCCACATACTCAGCCTCTGCTGATGACATTGTAGTACAATCCTGTTTCTTTGACATCTATCTGACTAACTTATCACCTAGGAACTATATTCCTCCAGAAGTGCTTTTGCGAGTATCAATGCATCCGGCATGGTCGTCATCTGAAAAAGCTGTTAGTTCAAAGCCATAATCCTTCGAATACCAGAGTCCCATGTTAATGGTAACTCAAGGTATCGAAAGGATCCTTTTACCTCTTTGAGGTGTTTTCAGTCAGGTCTTGATTGGATATCTTGCACAATAAATACTACTTGTATATGTTATGGTCTATAGATGTCAGATACATGAGTGAACGTTTTACATGGTAGTCAATATGGTCTAGGGTTCACCACTCAAGTTGCATCTAATTTAGGTTTCTGTGGCATTGGTGTGCAATGCTTTGTCCTTATTCAATAACATGTTTTTAAGTATTTCTCAATGCGTACTTGGACCCTGGTTGATAAAGATACCTCGTAGGGATTGGTGGATCTGAAGTCCTAAAAAGAATTTCATTTCCCCCATTAAGGACATCTCAAATCTACTATGCATTAATTTTTCAAATCGTTTAGAAAATTTAGGGTTTGTTGACCTAAAAATAATGTCATTAACGTAAATTTACACAAGTAGAATGTCCTCCCCATATCTTATCGTGAATAGGGTCGGGTCAATGGTACCTTTAGTAAAACCTTTGGATATTAGGAAATTTGAGATTTCATCATACCAGGCTCTTGGAGCTTGTTTTAATCCATATAGAGCTTTCCTTAGAAGGTAAACCTTTTCTTGATGATCAGGATCAAAGAACCCGTCTGTGAGTCCCAAACTGAATAGATCTCTGCAGCCTATTAAGGATGATAGCCAAGATATATAAATACAGTTTGACTATATAGAAACACTGACTATGAATACTATGTGTTAATGCGGAATCTTAACACAAGTACTAAGAAGAACAATGAAAAACTAAATAATATTTTCTATTAATCTGCTTTGAGTGATTATAGATAATACGTATCTTTTCCTAAAATATCTCATACATATCTCTTAAACGGTACTAACTAATTTCTACTATCGGTACTAACTAACTGATTAGTACTTAACATTTTGTACTGTCAGTACTAACTATAACTATCAGTACTAACTTATTAATACTATCGGTACTAAGTTAGGAAAACATAATTCCCAACAATCCTCCCTTAAACATGAATGTTGAACTCTTTTAACTTCTTGTTTCTTTAGATTTATCTTCTTTAACTCATAGAGGATGTATCCAAACACTTTACCATTTCTTGATCTTTTAAACACTATCCATCTTCAGCAGCAACTTTGTCTTCTCAGCAACACAGCAACATCTTTTCAGCAACAATCCAACTAAGTTGGCTTTGTAGTTTTTGGCAAACTACCAGCCATTAACGGATTTGATGTTCCTTTACCAGTAGCCTTTTGCTCTGGGATAGTTAACTCTTCAATTTAAAAACATGGTGAGTTAATTACCATACAGTTTTTGGTAAACTGTCAACCATCAACGGAATTGATTTATCTTTACCAAATACCATTTGCTTTTGGACTAGTCAATGCTTTATTGCCATAACATGGTGCATTGATAAACCATATAGTTTTTAGCAAACTATCAGCTATCAACAGATTTGATTAGTCTTTACCAAGAACTGTTTGATCTTGGACTAGCCAACTCTTTACTGTGAAGCAAGGTGAGTTAAGAACCATACAATTTTTGGTAAATTGTCAACCATAAACGGATTTGAGAAGTCTTTACCACAAGCCGTTTGCTTATGGACTAGCCAGTTCTTATGCCTGTTAAGCATGGTGAACTGATGACCATTTGTTGTGTGGTTTTGAAACCAACACTCAAAAGATCCTCCCTTATAATCAATCAGAGCCTTTAGGTTCTAAACTCTGTAACTCGTTCCTCGACCAATTCTAATCAACTCTAATGCCATATACTGTCTTCTTCAGATTCCAAACTTTAATTCTTTTTTTCTTTTTTTTTTTTTTTTTTTTTTTTTATTTTTTTTTTTTTTTTTTTTTTTTTTTTTCTTTTTTTTTTTTTTTTTCTTTTTTTTTTTTTTTTTTTTTTTTTTTTTTTTTTTTTTTTTTTTTTTTTTTATAGCATTTTGCAACAATAACTATCTTTCTCGAAGGATACTTTTTTCTATACAGCATATGAAAACTAATCATGCCTCAGTCATTAAAGTATGTTACCCATGAAGAACTATTGTTAACTTCCAACCTTACTACATTCCAATCATGCTGTGAGTTCCAAAACTTATATTCAATCATATTGGGTTGAAACATAATCATCAAATCTCCCCAAAGTACTCTATCAAATCCTTCAGGTATCTCATCTTGATATCTGTATCAACCAGTTTGCTATACAAACATTCAAACTCATTCTCTATCAATATGGAAAGCACCTTATCAGAGTACTAAAGTATCTCTTTTGTCCATTGCTTCTAATCACCACATTTTGATTAATCTCCTCTAAGTGTTTAGCTTTATCAACCTATTGTTTAGTTCCAAGATACTTAGTTTTCCATTCTATGATAGGATACTTCTTGTCAAGTATTTCATAATCCATTTATTTTTCCTCATCTGGAGCTATTGTTAAACATAATCTCAGCTCATCATTCTCTTTCTTACTATCATCCTCAGAAGTGTTTTGTCTGAATCTTCTTTTCCTTGACTTCATCTTTTTCCTAGTACCAAGTTTTCTCTTTCTGGTACTTTCTTCTTCTTTACTTCCCTCCTTTGCCATTTCATTACTTAGAGAATCAATTCTTTTTCATTTATCTTTTTGGTCAAGTCTTTTCATCTTCAGCAGACCCAATAGAAACTATAATTCTTCATCCCCCTTGACCCCTCTCTAATCTTTTCATACAAAGCTTGGTATTCCACAAACCATTTTGGTTTTCAAATCAGAATGCTTGAAGTTTTCCTACATGCTCCAAGTAGTATCATTAGATTTCTCAGTTGATTCTTTGTAGGTGGTCTGTTTTTCACTGATAGCTTGATCTTTGTTAAGCAAGATTTTCTTTGGAGCAGCAATTGTGTCATGAAGAATTTTGCTCTCTCTTCTATTGTAAATTGTTCTTCTTTTTTTCTGCTTGAAGTTTCTCAGGCAAGAAGTCTATCAGCCTCAATTCTTGCCTTTATGGTCTCATGATTTCTTATTGAGCGAAATCTTTGTAGCTTTTTCTTCAGCTAATCTGTTTCTTTCTTCTTCACCTTCCCACTCTTCTTGTACTTTCCTAGAATTTTCTTATACTTGGCAAGCTGTTTAAACTTCTTCTCAGCTTCAGGAATACCATCAGATTCACTTTCAGATTCATCCTCCTCTTCTATTTTCTTCTTCCCTTTGTCTTTTGGATCAATCTTTGGAAGAGGCTTTAATGTCAAAAGTGATCTTGTTGAAGTAGGCCTAGGTCTGTCAGTTTCTTCAATATCCTTGAACTCTACACCTTTCTCCTTCTCTCTTGAAACTGCTTTGGCTTGACTCATGTTGAGAAGAACCTGAGCTATTGTTTCATCATCTCCAAAATGATTGTAGAAAGCTAGGTGGTGGTTGAGTAGTTTGAGTAGCCCTTCCTTCTTTAGTATGCTCATCAGTACCTTTACTTTGATCATCAGTACCTTCATTTTGCTCATCGGTACTATCTTTCTGCCTGTCGGTACTAACTTTGGATCCGTCAGTACTAACTATTGGTCTGTCAGTACTAACTTTCTCCTTGTCAGTACTAACTTTTTGTTGAGCAGTACTAAGTACATCTTCATCATTCTCCTTCTCTTCATCCACTACATCTCTTGTCCTCCCCACATCTTGAGCATCCTCAGTCTCCATATAATCCAGTGTATCTTCAGGAATCTCATCAAATAGTGGATCTTTATGGACTGAAGGTTCACCTTTGTCAAACTTCCTCCCCTGTTTGGATACAGACTCTCTGTGCACCCATTGTTTCTTTGAGGATCTCTTTCTTGCTAATCTTTGCTTCAAGGAGACACTCTTCATCCATGCTCTATGGTGTTTGACTACAGGTTTAGCTTGCTTCTTGAGCTTTTTGATCTGTGCCTTTAAGTGTTGTATTTCCTTGGCTTGATTTGAAACCTGTGCACATAAAGAGAGACAAAGATCATAGACTCTTTGGAGTGTCATTTCACCTTCATTCCCTGAAAGGGATTTATCACTGGATGAATGACCTCCAAGATTCCCACCAGAACTTTCTAGAATAGAATCAGGAATGGTAGTAGAAGGTGAAGGTCTAGGAGATGGGTCAGTCTGTGGCTCAACAGGTACTTCACTAGTGTGAGTAGGAGATGGGTCAGTCTGTGGCACAAGAGGTACTTCACTAGTTTGAGTAGGAGAGGGTGTAGGTTGTGCTTCAGATGGTCTTTCTGAAGGGGCACCCTCATCCTCAGTTGGTTATACCAACATGGAAGCAAACAAAGGGGTAACTTTCCCTGAGACATGTTTACCCTTTTTAACCATGAAAGAAAAGACTTTACTAGTTAAAGAATTTACATGAAAATGATTTAAAGGTATAGGTACATTAACTAGTTGTTTATCTAAAAAGATGGAAATAAAACGTGGGTACATGACAAACTTCTTCTTTGCATCTAAATGTCTAAGCATCAACAAAAATTAATTTAGAAAAATTATACTCATGGGGGGGGGGGGGGGATAATTTTAAAGCAAATGACAACAAGGCAATATTAGTAGGAATTTGATCCCAAGAGGTGCTTTATTGAGCTTAATAACATGATTTCATTGTAATGAAATAAACACCTTCATTGGGGTGAAAACAAAGTTTTGTTAAATGTTAACACTGTTAAATCCCCCTCATACCCCATAAGCTGTATGGCATCAAATATAGCCTGATTAGGTAGTGAGTTTATCCCATTAGCATCATTAAAAAGAAGATCACTTCTTATTGATGCTTCAGAGATAGACACAGGCTTGCCAACTACTTTAGCAGTAATGTGCCTAACATTGTTGATTATTTTTGGACTATAACGTCCAAGAACTTTCAACAAAATGTGGTAGAATCGAACTGACTTTACAGTGAGAGCAGGAAGAATGAACTCGCGTAAGAAAATCAATGATCGTCACGAGAATCTCGCATTCCTATCAAGTCTTCTCTAGATGAGCTACCACTATTATGCTAGGAAATTATGTCAAGAACATCCATTGTAGTCTAAGAGTGATCGTCGTTGATAGAGAAATAGGGCTTGTATAAACCGAAAGTATGGTGATGAGTGATTACTAAGTGAGCTGTGCAATTGATGATGAGTTTATATAGGATTTTAGAAACCTAATTTAAAGGAAACCGTTTCAATTTACAGCTTTGTGACCCTTGGCGGTATTTTTTCTTCAACGTCCCTATAAAGCGTACAAACTTTGCCTAGCGGTACTAACTTTGCACTATCGGTACTAACTGTTGCCAACCAAAGAATGAACAATGTAGGTAACAGGAGTGCTTCAGTACCGTCAAAAACTCTTCTTAATGACTCTCTAAATCCCATCAAACCTCTTGAAATGCATTACCTATGGTTTACTTGTTTCTTCATATTTAACACTGCATACAAACTATGCAACACATCATATTGCCTCCCTTTTAACAGATGCAAGCTTATTGATTGAGCATCCCGATAAAACAACCAAAACTAAAACCTGCTAACATCAAATGCCCTTGGTAGTAAATCCGCTACATTGGTCCATCAATGTGGATTTTAAGCACCTGATAAGATTCTTCTCATATAACATCCCTTAGGAATATGGTGCCCTAATAAGCAATATGCTTGTTTTGGAAATGATATACTGGATTTCTTTACAACAAAAATTGGGTGCCCCCCCTGGTTCATTGTCAATGAAGATCGTTATATTCATGAAATTGAACCATCGTCCTAACATTTGATTTTTGTAATCCACAAAACTTTGCCACAACAGCTTGCTGCAGCAACTATTCTGCCTCGTATAGTGAGAGAGTACCACCAGGGTCTGCTTTTTGCATTGCCAAGAAATGAGTCGCCTGCCAAGAAAATTGACAAGCCTCCTTTGTGTGGATTTTAACCTTCAAATTGCTCCAGCATAGTCACTATCCGTCGGAATTCCAGGTCCAAATGAGACACTCTAGGATACCAAAGACTTAGTTTGGGTTTGCCCTTAGATACCTAAAAATTCTACTGATAGCACTTAGATAAATAGAGACTTAGGATGCCTAAACCGATAACGAGCCACAGACTGCAAACATATATCATGCCTAAAGCGTCAGAGTACATTCAAGAACCAATCATGGACTTACAAAGATGGACATCACCATCAACGGTCTTCCTCATCCTTGACTAAAGCTTCTAGTTCTCACTAGGTTTAAACTAGCAGTCTTAACATTTGCAAATCAACTTTTCAGGATTTCTGCAACCATACTTATCCTGACTTATAAAGATACCAATCTTTTTCTCTGTTTTAACTTGTAGTCCCAAGAAAGAAAGTTAGCTCGCCCATTAACTCATCTGAAATCTACTATTTCATTAATGGCCTCAAATTCAACACATACGCAAGATTTCTTTGTAGACCCAAAGAGATATCATCCCACATAAACATGAACCTAGTATATATCCTGTTGGTCCTTCTTTATGAAGAGAGTTTGTGGTCAATGGTTTCCTCTCTCTGTATCCATTCTTCAACAAGAAATAGATAAGTAGCATACCAGGCTCTGGGAGCTTATGTAAACCATAGAAATCATTCACAACTTTGTCACTTTCTGAATATTTAGGATCAGAAAACCATTGAGACACAAATACCTCCTCATCAATTTTGCAATAAAGGAAGCACTTTGTCACATCCATTTGATAGACTATGAAGCCCATGTATGACAGAAGGCTAAAAAGAAACCTGTATGGATTCAATCCAGGTCCCCACAGACAAAACCGTCATCATAGTCAAATACCTTCCTCTTGCCGTATAGTCCCTGACAACTAACCCTTGCTTTAATTCTGACGAACAACTCCTCTCTCATCCTTCTTATTTCTATAAACCCACTTTGTGCCAATAGCCTTCTTCCCAAAAGGCAAATCTACAAGTATCTAAACTTGTCTGTATCTTGAACTGCAACAATTCTTCTTGCATAGCATCAACCCAACTTTCATCTTCAAGAGCCTCTTAAATCTGTTGGGTCAATTTGAGACAAAAGCTAGCAAATAAACAATGCTGGCAATCCATAGATTATTTCTCCTTTGCTTTGAACATACTAACAAAAGGCAAGCCTAGAACTATTTATTCACTTTACTTCTTTTTAACTGCTAGTTTGATCTCCAAGAATAAGACTGAAGGATTGAAAGAGTTTAATCCTTGATGTGGGAATGAGGTCTAACATTCACAACAGTTTCCAATTGGGAAGTCAGCCACTGCCAGCCCTCATCATCATAAGATAAAATTAGTAAAAAATACAATCAGTAGAATTTGATAAATGTCCTCAAGTAGGTATTGCTGAGTTATCTGTATCAGGATGGGTTGATTCAGAGAAGATAGGTCCCTCATGAGTACGTGCAGTACAACCTGGTTGCTAACGAGAATTAATTAGGTTAGAACTCTAGCTTTAGCTGTGAGGCTAACAGTTACTAAAAATGTTAGTACTCCTAGCCCTTTTGCACTCCTCTTGTATAACCAAGCTCTTAGTTGCATGTGCAAACTCCTCTGAGGAGCTTCAACTTCTCATATACCCCTTTTCGTCCTCTTAATCTTTCAAGTTCATCCAAAAAGACTTGTTCTTCCTCTCTTGGACCTTCTCTCTTTCATCTGTCTTTAAATCAGGAGTTGATTATTGAAGAATAAGAAGACCATATTGGCAGTACAAAGCAGTCTTAAGCAGATTCATCCTCTTTTTTCAGAATCCCCTGCATCAATAATGTCTTTTGTACCTGCATTGTGATTTAGATTCATTGTTTACCTGCATGTATGTTAGCTTGATCCTGATCTAACAGGATGGGGGGGGGGGGGGGGGGGGGGGGGGGTGGGGGGGGGGGGGGGGGGGGGGGGGGGGGGGGGGGTGGGGGTGGGGGGGGGGGGGGGGGGGTGGGGATAATTCATAGAAGTCCGTTAAATAAGCAAAGATCAAAAAGCCAAGTTGGTCTTTCCCAGCAACGTTTACATTTGGTTTGTTCTCTAAAAAGGTGATGTGCAGGTTTTCTTCAACTCTTTTGGTTTCTAAATTGTATACCCTAAAAGCCTTGCTTTGTAGAGAATACCCAACTAAAAACCCTTCATCTGATTTCCCAGCAAACTTGCCCAGGTGGTCAATGGTATCAGATGGTCACAGGGTACCCAAAAGGATCTTATATACCTTATAATTGTATTTTACCAGTTAAAAGTTCATAAGGGTCTTATTATGAGCCTTGGTCACTAATTCCCGATTTAGAACATATCAACATACTAACTGCTTCATGCCCAAAAAGTGTTATGGGTAAAAATACTTCTGAAAGCATGGTCAGAGCACCTCTTATAAGGTCCTATTCTTTCTTCCAAGCAACTCTAATTTTTTGTGAGTTCGAGCATTACTGAATTCCCTCTTGATCCCCTTTGACCACATAATTCAATAACACCTTGTTTCTTTAAATCTGTACCATTGATCACATCTAATATTTTAACTTTTTTGAATTTTAATTGGTTCTCAAATTTGTCTTATAAAGTCCCGTAAGGATTCCACTATTTCATCCTTAGTTCTTAAAGAAAAACACCCAACAAAACTGCTAAAATCATCTGTGATAACTACAATAGGTCTTATGGTTTAAGGCTCCTTACAGATTAGAGTCCTAAACAAATCTATAGGAAAAAAGTTGTAAGGAGTGGCTAATAGAGCTTTACTGAGATTTGGCCCTTACAGGAGGCCTAGTTTGCTTTCCCCCCCCCCTTTCTGACAAGCTACACAAGTGTGGTCATTTTTGAAAAATTCTTTGAAGTAAACCGCTTCCAAGTTTCCTTTACACGTTGTGTTTAAGATTTATGAAGTTAACAAGACCCAACCTCGCCTATGTCCATTTTTAATTCATCAATTGTGCTTTGCAATTAAAATAAAAAAAAAAAACAAGCTAATCCTCCTGAAGAATAAATGTTATCCAAATTAAAACTGTCATATTGGTTTTTGTCTAGGGATTATTTAAGTAATACTGTGATTTTCATCAGTAACTTAAACATCAGAACAAAACCAACATTCCAGAGTCAGAAACAGAACCTTGTTTATTTGTGTCACACATTTGTGACACAAGAAGAGATTTTAAGGTAGAAGTTCTTTCACAAAGCACACAGCCTCAAAATCTAACTTTCCAGTTTTTATTTGTACCTTTCCAGTGATGTAACCTTTACTACCTCTAAAAGCAACAGGGCCACCATTAAAGTCTTGAAATTCAGCAAGGTGCCTTATTTCCAGTCATGTGCCTAGAACATCTACTATCAACAATCCCTTTATTCTTTAAAGCTCTATGTGGGTAATCCTGCACATCAAATAAAAGAATAGATTTCTCTTAGGGACTCCAAGCCTTTTGGGCTTAGAGTCGCCTAGTGACTTTGAAGTGTAACAATTTCACGACAGGATCCACCATTCGTAATTTGGAGACACTATTGCCAGTTGTAACCATTTGTGATCTCCAATTATAACCTGCTAGCTTAACACAGTTGCCCTTTGTCCCCAAACATACTAACTGTATTTACCTTAGCAGTATTAACTTTTTGTTTTGAAAAATTTGTTCTAAGTTCAGTTATTCCTTTTGAAAGGCCTTGAAGATGGTGAATGAGTTTGTGAAAAACATTTGCTGGTCTAACTCTCTATTCACCAATGGGCTTAGACTGTATTAACTTCATAAGCCAGTACTAGTTAGTAATGCCTCTGTAAAAACTATGCTAGCAGTACTAACATTTTTAGTAACTAGCTGGCTTTAGCAGTTTAACGAAATTTTGCCATTTTTGTGTTTTTTTTTTATTTTTTATTTTATTGCTTGTTTTTTATATTTTTTTTTTTTTTTTTTATGTAATTTTCCCCATTTTTATGTTTTTTTTTTGTGTTTTTTTTTGTTTATTGTTTTTTGTTTTTTTTTTTTTGTTTTTATTATTGTTTTTTTTTTTTTTTTTTTTTTTTTTTTTTTTTTTTTTTTTTTTTTTTTTTGTTTTTTGTTATTGTTCTATTTAGTACTGTTGGAGAACAAATTGGTTTGTCTTTTTAAACTCTTGCACATTGTTCTAAATTGCCTTAATTTCCGTTTGTCAGAAATCCTGTCAACCCTTATGTTTAACTCAGCTGTCCTAGCCATCTCTTCTCATGGAAATCACAATCTCTAATTAGATGATTAAGACTTCCACATACAAAACATCTTTTGCAGTAAACCCATACCCTAACTCTTTTCATGTCAGCTTTTGGTTTTTTGATATGCTTGAACTAGTTCTTACCTTTTCCCTGAGAGTTTTGTACTTGCTGGTACAAAACTAGTGTTTCCTGTTTCTTTTGTTGGTATTGAAACATACTCCATCTCACATCTAATTCATACTCCTCAAAATTTGATAGTATCATCGATACCAACCTTAGGTTGACTTTCTTACATTAACAACTGTTCAGACACTATTCAAGGGTTTTTGTACTAATTAGATCACAGTAGCAAATTCACTGTTGGGATTCAGAATCCTAGTTGAGTCGGTTTTGATCATATTTAAATTGTGAGTAATCTAGTTCAGATATCAGGTCCAATGGCATATAATTTCCCTATCATGGTGGGGTACAACATGCATTCTTCCTCAGTAACAAACCTATCATACAAAGGTTGTTTTTCTAACTCACTCTCTTTATTCATAAAAACACTTTGTAAAACTTCATTTTCATAGCTTAAAATACCATCATATATGTGATCCCCATACCCAAGCCCAAACTTATCATTAGCAACTCATTTGGGTATTACAGCATTTACAAAGAATCTTAGAATAGTTATCCATTTTTTCTACTTTACCTTTAAATCTTCTGTTTTCTTTTTGAGCTCTCTGCTAGCAATTACTTATGGTGTTAGAACATCTGTTTATCATTAAGTTCCTATCTCATAAAATTTTGATCTTTTGTTCATACCACAGGGACCTGTTGATCGAGCGACTAACTGTGCTTCAAACTTTTTTAAGACCTTGGAGAATAGCTTTATTTTTCTAATGCTTGCACCAACTTAAAGTTGTTCACATCTGAGCAACATACATTTTATTAAGTGTTAGCATACGATTCTTTAACACTTTATTTGAACATGAAGTTACCTTTGAGTAGACTGATTCTGAGCTAATTCAAGCCATCAAAGCAAAATCTTCATCTTCCTTCTAAGATTTGTCCAATCTACACCTTCTCCATCAATTGTCATCCAATACTTTAGATCCTTCCTTCCTTTCCCAGTTCAGCTCCCATCATATGGTTCCAGAATTCTATGCCATCCCCTCCTCCTATTATCTTATTTCCATGATCTAACACTTTCCTAGCAAAAGGCCCTGTCTTGGCAATTGTAGCACTCAACTTTAGGTTTATCAAAGCTAACTGGTTCTTTGCATCAAACTTAGCCTTTCACCAGTCTTGTTGTAAACCTTTTTCAGTCTCATTGAGACCATGGCCACTTGCCACTTCATGTCCATTTCTCCAAGGTCAATTCATCATCTTGTTCTTAGCCTCATGAGTCTATTGAAGGTTCAACTTGATTGAATTAGCAAGTAATGAGTTTGATAGATGTTTGTTCTACTGTGATTTTGACTACAATTGGGGAACACAATAATCGGTACAAACTTCATTAGTACTGATGGTGTTCTCAGAGACAAATGCTATATTTTACGAGCTAGAGGATGATGTAGTAGAGCCTTTTACATCACTCTCAAAGACTCTTAGATTATTGTACAAATCATCAAAGCGAACGTCACTCGTTGGACTCATAATTAAGGAAACTTGTGACCAGGCAGAAGTTAGAGATCATAGAAATTTTAATTCCATCTTTATAAATACATCTGCTCCATGAATCTTATTGACTCAGAAAGACTTTGGATACCCTGTCATAGCCTTTGTGAAGCCCATCTGATGATACAGAGAATCCTTCAAATGTTGCTTCAAAATATACTTTTTGCATCGATCTTGGATTCGTCATTTCCACCAAATCTAGATTTGATGGCATCCCACATCTCTTTTGCATCTATCATCTTATGAAATTTAGCAAGATGATCTTCTGGTAGAGCCATAAGCAAGGTGGTCCTTGTTTTTCTCTCTCTTTCTTTGGCTATAATTTCTTCGGTATTTCTGGAGGCAAAACCATTAATTGGTCCTTTGTATCGGTAGTGATTGATATACACTCCATTCCATTTTGGTATAACCTCCCAATGGGATAGTCTGTATGCCAAATAGTGTTTCTATTTTCATGAGCCAGATATCATATCTCCTTTTTTGAGAATAGGCAGCTGAGTGGTTGATATTGTATGAGAATTGGTTGTGTTGTGTTCGATGAAAAAATGATGATTGGAGAAGGTGTGTGGTGTATGAATTTCACGTTGTGATCCAGACATGTTTATTTGAAGGATGAAGATTTATAACTGGATTTGTTTGTTCTTCTTATTCAGAGTTTCTCACAGGCTCTGATACACACATGTGAGTTCCCAAACTGATAGATCTCGGGAGCCTATTAAGGATGATAGCCAATATTATAAATACAGTTGGCCTATATAGAAACACTAACAATGAGTACTTACGTGTTAATGCGGAATCTTTAAACACAAGTACAAATAACAAAAAAAAAAAAAAATAAAATAAAAGAAGAACAATGAAAAACTAAAAAATAATTTCTAGTAATCTCATTGAATTTGTACAGATTAGAACTATGAGATGATGATGTTGTATGAGATGTTATTCGAGCTCGTTCTCCGCTAACTAGCCAAGAGGATCCCTTTTATAGATTAAGGATAACCCCAAACATCTTACAAAACGCGTAAAAGATAATTCATTTATCTTTTCCTAAAATTTATCTCATACATATCTCTTAAACGGACTAACTATAATTCTACTATCGGGTAACTAACTAACTGATCAATACTTAACATTTTGTACTGTCAGTACTAACTATAACTATCAGTACTAACTATTAATAATGTCGGTACTAAGTTAGGAAAACGTAATTCCCAACAATCGTGGATCTCGATTGCTAACTATCACATGTGGCACTCCCCAATACTTCACTACATTCTTGAAGAAGAGCTTGGCGTATCGTCCGCTGTAACATCGGGTGGTGCGGCTATAAAAGTCCCATACTTCAAGAATCGATCCACCACCACTATAATACTTCCACATCCTTCCGAATTCGGGAAAGGCATGTGTGATAAAACCATGGAACACTCTCCCGATTGGTCCCTTGGGTATCGGTCAAATGTTTCAAAAGGCGCGCCTTACGGCGCTAAGGCGTGTGGTGTGTCCTCCCACTTATAAACGACCTAATGCGTCGACCAGGACCGTGCCGAGAGATGAGCGTGAAAAGGCTGACCAGCGAGCCTTTTAGATTAAACGTTGATAAAAAAAAGAATATTACCTGTAAGGGATAGTAGTCTTAACTTTATTCATATCACAACAGCTTTATTTAAACTCAATATATCTACAAATATGATATAAATAAAAATATTTTTGTATTTTGCCGCCTTAAACCATGCTTAAAAACGCTAAAGGTGATGAGGTATTTATTTTATACACTATTTCGGGGTCATTTATACCCCCAAATCATCAAATATACCAATTACGTGCTTAATCGGTTGTTTTTATTTTTAGTACGTGAATGGCTTTGAGGAAATAGCACGTAACTTGGCTTATTTTTTGGAGAAGAAACACAAGAGGACTGACCTACAACAAATCTCTTGAAAGACTATGCATACAATGGGCGTAGATACCGTCGCAGCATAAAGCGATGCCGTCGTACCTATCTAGTTGACGGCGTCGGAATTTGTGCGACGCGTCAGGACATGGCGCCGACTTCAAAGAGGATCCAGAATCATCCTACGTGGCAGGGCGTCAGATTACAAAGCACGCCGATCGAGACGATATCACTAATAAATTAAAGTCCGTTTTATGGGTTTAAGTGTGATCGTTTGGGATAACTTTGTATTAAACCTAAGGAACGAACCCTTAGTCATTTTAAAGTTTTTATATTGTTTTTTAGCCTCAAAACCCGATTGTAATACCATGAATCCATGTTTTAATCAGTGGAGTAAGGTTATTTATCATAATCATTTTATTAGTCTATGTGTGTTGATTAATTATCTTCTTGCTTTCTATATAACATTCGAGGCTAAACTCCTCCTTTGTAATTATCTATGATTACATGAAACTAAGATTGTAGATCCTTTTGATGTTGCTTCTTGTTGATGAATATGTGCGTTAGGCTTTCGAAAACTAGCTTTTGTCTGTATCGCTGTTGATATGTCTAGGGAAACGCGATAGTGTAGAAAGGATACCATCGGTAACAGTCTTCATACTACCTTACCCACTATATGGTTGATCCCTCTTAAGTTATTTCACATGCATTTAATATACTCTTAGGGGCCTTTGTACATAGTCAGACCATACGACTTTACTTGTGTTTTCCTTAACGGAAATTCTAAAAGACGGCGGGTTCGTGTAATCCGTTCATGACCTAGGAAATACTTACACAGATCATCACAAGTGTGACAAAGCAATGGATTTAGGAGAAGAAATCTGAGGAGTAGTGCATGATTAGGTAAATACAATTGCTTATCATAAAGTTATCACCAGTAGATTAGATATTAATTAGTTTAGTAATTAGTTAAACAAACCAACCTCTCAAACCATAGATTTACCTGCTTTTTATTAAATATAAAGACACAAAAAATAATCTTCTCTCAACCTCTAGAATTCTGTTAGACCGTGATCAAGCCTTCCCGACCTATTCTCCTAGAGAACGATAACAACCCTCGAGTCTTGACTATACTACATTGCAACGATTAGATACACTGCCTAGGGGATTGTAAAACTTCATGTGAAGTCTTCACAACCCTCACATCAAAAGGCTACGCCATAGCTGCAAAAGCGTAAGGCTTGGTCATGCCACCACGCCATGCCTTACGTTATTTATAACATTGGGTGTCGGTAAAGGCTCTAGCAATCCTCCCGACTTGTCAAATCCTTAAGTGATGCTCGTCTATGGTTATTTGAAGAGCCTCCCAGCATATCATATAGTATTTTGTTAGGAATATGAAATTCCTAGGAAAGTGTCAGTCGCTCGTTAAGTAATTTTTGGAAACTTACATAGTTAGTTAGCTAAAGGCCCATGGATAAACCCATGCAAGCCCAAGCCCACCGTTCATTGTATGTATATAAACACCTCTCCATGCCTTGGAGAGGTGGTTGGTTGTTCATTTTTCACACATTAACAAAGTTCTCACTTTTATGTTCTTTCTCTCTATAAGTGTTCATCCAACCCACTCTCTCTCTCTACTGTCACATCTAGTATGTTATTTGATTAGTCTTAAATTGGTATCAAGAGCCATGGAGTGATGTGCTTAGTTTTTGTGTTTATTTGTTTTTGGTTCGTGGGTTTTTTCTACAAAAGCGCCTCATTTTTTTGATTTTTTCTTGTTTCCTAAGCTTATAATCCACACTAAAGGATCATCTACATAGGTAGCTTTGATCTAGTATCCTTGGATATAGGTGTGTGTGCTTAGACTCAAAGAAAAATCTCTTATTTTTGTGTCTTTTGTGTTCATTAGCTTTATAAAGGTCAAAATCTTGATTTTAAATTTTTCGGCTTAAAAACCTTAAAGTTGTCATTTTCTTGTCCCTATAGGCTTAGTAACACTTTTGGTACCAAAAATTTCGAAAAACAATCGTCAAAAACGTGTCTTTTTTAGTTTTGAAAAAGTGGGTTTTTGTGCAAACCGATCTAGTCATCTCAGTGGAAACCGAACTAGTCACTTCCAGTGCAAACCGATCTAGTCATCTCAGTGGAAACCGAACTAGTCACTTCCAGTGCAAACCGATCTAGTCATCTCAGTGGAAACCGAACTAGTCACTTCCAATGCAAACCGATCTAGTCATTTTAGTGGAAACCGAACTAGTCACTTCCAGTGCAAACCGATCTAGTCATTTCAGTGGAAACTGAACTAGTCATCTCCAGTGCAAACCGATCTAGTCATCTCCAGTGGAAACCGAACTAGTCATTTTCTTTGAGAACCGAACTAGTAATTTTCTTTGAGAACCGAACTAGTCATTTCATTTGAGAACCGAACTAGTCAATTTCTTTGTGAACCGAACTAGTCATTTCATTTGAGAACCGAACTAGTCATTTCATTTGAGAACCGAACTAGTCAATTTCCTTTGAGAACCGAACTAGT
Source organism: Tanacetum coccineum (assembly GCA_026074375.1). Lineage (NCBI taxonomy): Eukaryota > Viridiplantae > Streptophyta > Magnoliopsida > Asterales > Asteraceae > Tanacetum > Tanacetum coccineum. The sequence continues at coordinate 57,440 of BQNB010004078.1, read as the reverse complement.
CAATTTCCTTTGAGAGCCGAATTAGTTAATTTTCAGTGTGAACCGAACTAGTCAATTTCCTTTGAGAACCGAACTAGTCAATTTCCTTTAAGAGCCGAACTAGTTAATTTTCAGTGTGAACCGAACTAGTCAAGTTTAAACGAAACCGAACAACTCAAATTTCTAAATTATATGGTTTATTTCTTTGACTTGTAAAATCCCGTGAAACATTAAATTGTTTTCCCGGTTTTGTCAAGAATTGTAAAATCCCGTGTAGTTTCAAGAATTCAAATACTTAAAAGACACCTTAATCAAACACAACCGATAATAATCTTTTAACATACAAATTTCTCAATGACGACTCTTGCGGACAAAGCAATTCTTTCGGGTGCTGACAATCATCTACCCATGTTGGAAAAAGATATGTATGATTCTTGGAAAAGCATAATGGAGCTATATATGATGAATATACAACATGGAAGAATGATTCTTGAATCCGTTGAAAATGGTCCACTCATTCGGCCTTCAATTGAAGAAAATGGAGTGACAAGACCAAAGAAATATTCTGAGTTATCTGCTACGGAAGCAATTCAAGCTGATTGTGATATCAAAGCCACAAATATCATTCTCCAAGGACTACCACCTGAGGTCTATGCATTGGTTAGCAATCATAAAGTCGCCAAGGAACTTTGGGCAAGAATTCAACTTCTCATGCAAGGAACTTCATTGATGAAATAAAAAAGAGAGTGTAAGCTTTAAGATGAATTCGATAAGTTTGCTTATAAGAAGGGGAAACACTACGTGAGTTCTACTTAAGATTTTCATTGCTATCAATGACATGAACATCTACAATATGAAACTGGAACAATTTAATGTGGACACCAGTTTCTTGAACACTCTTCCTCCTAAGTGGAGCAAATTTGTGACAAATGTCAAACTGGTTCGGGATTTGCATACAACTAACGTTGATCAGCTTCATGCTTACTTGGGACAACATGAATTTCAAGAAAATGAGGTTCTTTTAATGCATGAACGCAACTCAGATCTGCTTGCTTTGTTACTACCATCAGATGGCCCAGTCTCTTATCTAAAATCATCAAAACTCTTACCAAAACAATAATTTCAACCACAAGTTTCACCATTTCAGTCTCCGTATGGATCACCTTATCAGTCTCAACAATACGCAACTCATCAATCATTCAACACTCTCTAACACTTTACATCAATGATTATCAATCATCAGTTCACCATAACATTTATTCTCCATCATCATCCATCCCTCAATTGGAATATGCTCCCATAGTTAACCAACAACCTGAATTTTCCCAATCAGACTAGGGTCTAATTGTTCCTGTGTTCCAGAAAGGTGATGATCTCATTGATGCCATCAATCACATGATGTCTTTCTTGACTGCTGTTGTCACTTCCCGCTATCCCACTACCAATAACCAGCTGAGGAACTCGTTAAACCCTAGGCAACAAGCTACCATTAATAATGGAAGAGTAACCTTACAACCAATTCAGGGGGGACAAACTTCTTTAGTTGTGGGTACTTCAAGGACTTACACTCTAGGAGAAAGTAGAAGCAATTCTGGGAAACAAAGGATTGTTATTTGTTACAACTGTAAAGGGGAAGGACACATGTCCAAACAGTGCACTAAACCAAAGAGGAAACAAGATGATTCTTGGTTTAAGGATAAAGTGTTGTTGGTACAAGCTCAAGCAAGTGGTCAAATTCTACATGAGGAGGAACTGGCATTTTTGGCAGATCCAAGAATTCCAGAAGCTCAAGCCACACAGATTGTCATTACTCACAATGCTGCTTATCAAGCTGATGATTTGGATGCATATGACTCTGATTGTGATGAACTCAACATTGCCAAAGTGCGTCTCATGGCGAATTTATCTCATTTGGTTTAGATGCTTTTGCGAGGGTACTATAATCAAGTTAATGTGAATAATATATGATTCTATCAGTTGTACAGGTGATGCCGTCTTCTGATCTGTCGAATGTTGTGAACCACTCAGAGACTGAGATAACCAGTGATAGCAATATCATTCCTTGTTCTTAGTATGTGATTGAATCACAACAGGCAGATGTTTAGAATTCTAACTCCTCTGCACATCAAGATGCACTGATATTATCTGTAATTGAACAACTATAAACCCAAGTAGTTAATTGTACCAAGATAAATCTAAAAAATAAGAGTGTCAATGATACTTTAACTGTTGAGCTTGAAAGATATAAAGAACAAGTTAAAGTTAGAAAGAAGGACAAAATGGTTGAGTTAAGGGTAATAATAACATTTTAGATTCAGTGCACAGTCTGTAGAGATTTATCGTCTTAAACAAACTCTTTCTAAACATTTAAAAGAAAATGAATCTTTAATGCAAATAGTTACTCTTCTCAAAAATGATTTTAAGAAAGAAGAATCTAGGAACATCGATAGAGAGATTGCGTTAGAAAAGAAGATCAAACAGCTAGATAATATTGTTTTTAAAAGAGATCAATCTTCACAAACTATTTACATGTTGACGAAACTTTAGTTTTTCTATGATCATACGACTAAACAAGCTCTAGGTTTTCCAAATACTTTCTATCTAAAGAAAACTCAGCAGTTGGAACCAAAGCTTTATGATGGTAATGTCATTAAGAATACGAGTGCTATTATGATTCCTGACTCCGAATAGACTCTACTGCTTGCTGAAGAGAGTCGTTTAAAAATGCTTTTAAAACAAAAAGATCCTATGATGTTAGAAAAGAAAGTTAATAGTACACCAGTCGATTATGCTGTCCTTAACACTTCTCAGTTTTTGAACACGATTTTGTTCCACAAAACTAAATTTTATCTGCTGAAGAGCCTTTTTGCGTCTTAGAATTCTGTGAATTCTTAGAACCCACTCTTTCAGTAGTCCCACAAAGTTGAGGTTCCAAAAGAACTTCCTAAAGTCAGCATGGTTAATACGAGTTTGAAGAAACTTAAACACCATCTTGCTGGTTTTGACGTGGTTGTCAAAGAAAGAACCACACCACAACCATCACTGAAGGCTCATGGGGGTTCAAACATATAAAAGCTTGTTTTAGGGATGAAATAATTCCATTTGTAAAAGCTCTGAAGGACTTATTTAATACATTCGATCAATATTTGATTGATGAACTTTATGAAGTCCAAAATGTCTTCCATAAAATGGAACAGGATGTGGAACAACATCGTTTAGAGTAAAAAACATTTTAAGTTAAAATGAATCAAGTTTTGAATGAAAACGAACGACTCTTGGAACAAGTTATTAGCAAAGATATCGTGAACACTATTGTGAATTCTTCTGTGAATATTGATTTTGTGAATGTGCATGAATGTGAAAAGTGTCTCAAACTTGAGACTGAGCTTCTCAACAAGAAGGATTTCGTTGAAAAAGAGATTTACGATAAACTGTTCAAAAGTTTTACCACTCTTGAAAAACATTGCATCTCTTTAGGCAGGTGATATTCAACAATATATTAATTTTCAAGGGGACAATTCTGTTCAAATCAAGTGCTCCAAAAGGGTTTTTGATTCATTATTTGAATTTTAAATGAATTGAAAGCTCAGTACAAGTGAATGACACGGTATAAAGAATTTGTAAGAGATAATTATCTCTAAAGTGGAAAATGAATGAGGATAAGATTAAAAAGGGTCTTAGAGGAGATTGAAACATTAATATTGATTTAGATCATAGGGTGTCAAAGCTTATTGATGAGAAATGAGCATGAAACAGAACATATAGCAACTTTATGACTGTTTAAACAGCACGATTAGATCAAAAGAAACAATGTGAGATTAATTAATCAAGTCAATCTAAAGTCTGTGGAAATCTCTAATTTAAATGCTAGTCTTCAGGAAAAAGTTTTGGAAATTACAGCTCTCAAGGATGACTTAAGGAAACTTAAAGGAAAAGCTCTAGTTGATGACGCTGTTACGAAACACACTATTGATCCAGAGATGCTTAAGATTGATGTGAAACAAATAACCCCTAAATTGTTGAATAAAAAGACAGCTCACTCTGCCTACACTCAATAAGAAGCTAAAGTTGTTAGGGATCTAGTTGAACATGTTAAATCAAAATATTCACTAGATCATTCCTTAGAATCTGCCTGTAGGTATGCTAAACTAATTCAGGAGTTGCTTATACACATCAGTAAAACCTGCTCGAGCATCAACAATACTGATGGAAAATTAGTGGCTGTGACCCTAAAGAACAAGGACAAAAGAGTTAGATTCACTAAGCCCATCACATCCTCAGGAAACACAATCACAAAAATAGCCTCTACATCAAACCTAGTTTCTAACAAACCTATGTTGTCTTCTATAGGAGTAAAACTATTAACTAGTGCTTGCGGATACAGCCTTCAGGGAATACAAAGAAGATAAGATTTCGGCAAACACCAAGTTAGTATCAGAAGAATAAAGTAGAAGGCCCACATAGGGAAAGTTTATTCTGTTTGAAAAATAAAGATGTGTTGTTAAACTATAAAAGAACTGCTCATATGCAGCTATCCGAAACTTATGAGTTTTCTAAACTTAAAGGTGTTAACTGGTAAGGGTTGCAGCTTTCTGATAATCTTGATTTGGTGTGTTCTTGATTTTATCATTATGTGAAATGCTCGTAAAATAAATCCTAATCTGTTAACGGCAAAGTTCAAGTGAAAAGTTTAGAAACAACAAGAAATGTGTTATAAATATTGGATACAGTCTGGTAGACCTACTGGTTGGACCTTCACTATAGTAGGAAATGTGTGCCTTTAATTAGGATTTCCACAAAACTACTGAAGTACCCCTTAGGAAACCAACTGATCTAGAAAATGAAACACCTAAGCCTGTTGTAACATTGGTTTACTCAAGGAAACCTAGGAAATCTAAAACTAATGTTCCTGTTAGCAAATCTAAGGTTCTTAAATCTGTATCTGCTAACAAAAAGGAACCCAGTCAATCTTGGGGATCCATAGTTTCTGATGTTCCATCTTCCTCTCTTGATGACTGTAGGTCGTCCAAATTGTTCTCTGGTATTTGGACTCCGGCTGCTCCAAGCATATGACCGGAGATCGCTCTCAGCTCACCAATTTTGTCAATAAATTTTTGGGTACAGTCAAATTCGGAAATGATCACGTGGCAAAGATATTGGGATATGGTGATTATCAGATTGGGAATGTTACGATCTCAAGGGTTTACTATGTGGAAGAACTTGGACACAACTTATTCTCCGTTGGGCAATTTTGTGATTCGAACCTTAAAGTTGCTTTTCGTTAACACACCTACTTCATTCGAAATTAGAAGGTGTTGATCTATTAACTGGATCTCGAGGCAACAATCTATATACTCTGTCTCTTGGAGATATGATGACGTCCTCTCCTATATGTCTCTTGTCAAAAGCCTCAAAGACTAAGTCCTGGCTATGGCACCGACGTCTGTCTCATCTGAACTTTGGTGCAATCAACTATTTAGCTAGACACAGTCTTGTTCGAGGTCTCCCTAAGCTAAAATTTGAAAAGGACCATCTGTGTTCTGCTTGTGCAATGGGGAAAAGCAAGAAGAAACCTCACAAACCTAAATTTGAAGACACCAACCAAGAAAAACTCTATCTTTTGCACATGGATCTTTGTGGACCAATGCGTGTCGCAAGTGTTAATGGAAAGAAGTACATCCTCGTCATTGTTGATGATTACTCTCGATTTACATGGGTTAAGTGCTTAAGGTCAAAAGATGAAGCTCCAGATTTCATAATCAAGTTTCTCAAGATGATCCAAGTGCGGCTTAAAGTACATGTCCGACGCATCAGGCACAGATAATGAACTGATTTGTTAATCAAACTTTAGGAAGAGGAAGGGCTGATATTATGAGAAAGTTGGCATTTTCATGAAAACATTGTTTGCTCCGCTACTCCAAAGCAAAATGGTGTGTTGAAAGGACGGAATCATACGCTATTGAAGTCGCCCGCACATGTTGGATTTATGCATAAGCTTGTTATCTTTATGGCAGAAGTAGTTGCTAACGCATGTTACACCAAATTGTTCTAATTTATGTCTTCTGTTACAGCAAAACACCATATGGCTTTTTAAATGAAACCTCCCGACTTATTATTTTTCCATGTATTTGGTGCACTTTGCTATCCGAAAAATGATAGTAAGAACTTGGGTAAGTTACAACCAAAAGATGATATTGGTATTTTTCATTGGCTATGCACCCACAAAGAAAGCATTTCGAATTTACAACCGACGTACCAGACGAATCATTGAAACAATTCATGTAGATTTTGATGAGCTGACTTCAAAATCAATTCCCTCTTCTTGACGGTAACCACGAGCCACTAATCAAGGAACTGTATCAACCGGTTCACCTTATTCAACAAATGTTGACCAAGATACACCATCACCAAGTAACTCTCAAACAACACCCAAAACTCAACCTCTCGTCATTCCTAACGATTATGAAGAAGACAATCATGATATTGAAGTTGCACATATGGGTAATGATCCGTATTTTCGTATCCTAATTCCAGAAGTTCCTTCTGATCAATCTTCATCAACGGATTCTATTCATACAATTGTGCATCCAGATCACCAAATTTTTGAACACAATAGCAAGAGGACTAATGATCATCCACTTGAAAATATAATCGGTGAACTCGATGGACCAGTTTCCACAAGGCTGCAATTACATGAGCAAGCTATTTTTTGTTACTACGATGCTTTCCTCACTGCTGTTGAACCCAAGACGTATACAGATGCTTTGACTCAATCCTGCTAGATCAAAGCAATGCAAGAAAAGCTCAATGAGTTTGAACTCCTTGGAGTATGAGAGCTCGTACCCCGACCAGATAAAGTTATGGTTATTACTTTGAAGTGGATCTACAAAGTGAAGCTAGACGAACTGGTAGGTATTCTAAAGAACAAAACTCGATTAGTGGCTCGTGGTTACCGTCAAGAAAAGGGAATTGATTTTGAAGAGACTTTTGCTCCGGTTGCAAGATTAGAGGCTATAAGGATTTTTCTCGCGTTTGTCGCTCACATAAACATGGTCGTCTACCAAATGGATGTGAAGACTGCGTTTCTGAATGGTAATCTGCGGGAAGAGGTTTATGTTAGCCAGCCAGACGGGTTTGTGGATCCATATAACCCCTCTTACGTGTATAAGCTAAAGAAAGCTCTTATGGCCCCCCCCCCCCCCCCCCCCCCCCCCCCCCCCCCCCCCCCCCCTGGGTGGGGTAGGGGGGTGCCCCCCCCCCCCCCCCCCCCCCCCCCCCCCCCCCCCCCCCCCCCCCCCCCCCCCCCCCCCGGTAAACAAGCTCCACGCGCGTGGTATGACATGTTGACTTCATTCCTACTATCCCAAGACTTCTCCAAAGGCTCAGTGGATCAAACTCTGTTCATCCGTAGACAAGGCAAGTAATTACTTTTGGTACAAATATATGTCGATGATATTATCTTTGTTGCATCTACACCTGAACTTTGTGACCTATTTGCTAAAATCATGTGTTCAAAATTTAAGATGTCAATGATGGGCAAAATCTCATTTTTCTTAGGACTACAGATTTCTCAAAGTCCTAGAGGCATCTTTATTAACCAGTCAAAATATGCCCTTGAATCTTTAAAGAAATACGGTTTTGACTCTTGTGACCCAGTGGATACTCCCATGGTGGAAAAATCCAAACTAGATGAGGATAAAGAAGGGAAAGCAGTTGATCCATCACCTTATCGTAGTATGATTGGCACCCTCCTTTATCTTACAACCAGTAGATCTGACCTACAATTTGCTATATGCATGTGTGCCCGGTATCAGGCACGGCCTACCGATAAGCACTTACATGCGGTCAAAAGGATCTTTCGATATCTAAGAGGAACCGTCAATCGGGGACTATGGTATCTAAAGGATTCTTTAATTGCTCTAATAGCATTTGAAGATGCGGATCATGTTGGTTGTCAAGATACACGCCGTAGCACATTTGGTAGTATGCAGTTTCTGGGAGATAGACTTGTTAGCTGGTCATCAAAAAGGCAGAAAAGCGATGCGATATCCAGTACGGAAGCTGAATATATTGCTATGTCTGGCTGTTGTGCTCAAATCCTTTGGATGAGATCACAGCTTACCGACTATGGCCTTGGATTCAATAAAATTCCAATGTACTGTGATAACAAAAGCGCTATTGCCTTATGCTGCAACAATGTTCAACATTCCAGGTCGAAGCATATCGACATCAGATTTCACTTTATCAAGGAGCATGTTGAGAATGGGGTGATCGAACTTTATTTTGTCAATACGGAGTATCAACTGGCGGACATCTTCACTAAACCCCTTGCAAGAGAAATAATTGAGTTTCTGATCAACAAGCTGGGTATGCAAAGTTTTACGCCGGAGACTCTAAAACTATTAGCGGATGAAGTTGAAGAATAGTGGTGGTACCTATTCATATATCCTGTATAATATGTATATATTAAAAATCATAAAAACCAAAAAGATTTTTATTTTTTTAGAAAACTTTTATAAAATAAAAACACAAAAATATAAAAAATCTTTAAAACCAAAGAAAAAATTAAAAAATGAGAAAAATATAAAAAGAGGTAATAATGGCATGTCTTCTGAAAATCGATAACATTTACGGTCTTAGAAATGTCATTCAATAATGATACGAGGCTGTAAATGAAGTTTGAGCAGAAGTTCTAAATGTTTTCAAAACATGCCAAATGGCTTGCTATTATTTCAGATTGCAACCCGATCATCATCTTAAAGGCAAATTTTCCATCAAAAAGGAAACTTGACCTCTCAATGAGAATTTATTCTCCGACATGGTCTACTTTATGACCATGCAAAGGCTTGTGTTTTGCAACACAACCCGTGCTTCCTATATAACCATAAGTGTACGTGTCAGTGCGCTTATGTGTTACAATAAGAGAAATCTTATTTTGGTGTTTGTTTTTTCTAAGATATGACATTGCTTCATCAGAAAATGATTTTTCAAAGACATTCGACTTCTCAAACAATGATTATAGCTCTTTAAATAGAAAACGGGTCTCTGTTTGAGAGGGAGAAAATGTCAAAAATCTTCTTTATAATAATAGTGAGTTTCAATGGAAAAAGGTTTTAAACAATAACGGAATATCTTCTGTTAAAGAAAGTTAATTAAGCTTAGCTTTCGTGTGCCTTATATGTTATGTGTTTATGCCTTTAGGGAGTATTTTGCAACAATTAAGTCTATAGGTATGATAGTTTAAACATTAGAGACTATTTGTGCTTTTTGTTTATCTTGTATATGCCTTATAAAACTTAAATAAACAAAATGGAAAATGTATAAAACTACAAGGGTTAAATATGTAATAAATTATAAATTACCCTTTACCCCATCATTCCCACCCCGTCCCCTTTTACACAAACACAAACTCAACATAATTTTTTTCCCTCCCACTCCCTAACTCGATCGCCATCATCTAAATCTCCATCTCTTGTTATTTTCGAGCTTAAGGTACAATAAGAAAAGTGTTCTCCTACACCTAAACTAATCACCTCTCAAAGGAATTGGTTTTTCATCCAAGATTGATCTCGAAATCCCTAATTGTCAAATTAGGGGGTTCTGAAATCAAAATTGGTTAAAACATCAAATTAGTTGAGGGGTTTTGAAGCTTTAGGTATGCCCAGCACTTACTTAATACAGTTTTATGTGTAGGAAACATTTGTATGATTTATGACAATTAGTGTGTTCGAAAAAATTGGGTTTTTGAACTAGGATGTATAAAGTGTATGGGCTCTGTGCTTAAAAGCTTGTATCCTTATTCCTAAATGGGGTGGAATGATAAAATCATGTTCTTGTTGAGTAGTTAATTACATATGTGAGCTATAATATCTAGAAGTGCTCATTTTTATGCATGAACTCGTTATATTTGTGGAATCATGATTGTTTGAATGTTCCTAAGTGTTGTTTTCAAGCTGAGAGTGTTAAAATAATAAGTGAGAATGCAAAAACCATGTCTTGTGAATTTTTTGTGGTCAAAATCGAACCAGACAAATCCTTTGACAACCGATCTAGATCAATTCTTTGGGAACCGATCTAATCGATTTCCTTAAGGAACCGATCTAGTCGTTTCCCTTAAGGAACCGATCTAGTCGTTTTCCTTAAGGAACTGATCTAGTCGATTTCCTTAAGGAACCGATCTAGTCGTTTCCCTTAAGGAACCGATCTAGTCGTTTCCCTTAAGGAACCGATCTAGTCGTTTTCCTTCAGGAACCGATCTAGTCGTTTTTCTTCAGGAACCGATCTAGTTAATCTTTTGGAACCGATCTAGTCGAATTCACTTGGAACCAATCTAGTCGAATTCACTTAGAACCGATCTAGTCGAATTCACTTGGAACCGATCTAGTCTAATTCCCTTAGAACCGATCTAGTTTTTAACCTGCACTTGTTGGTTTATAAGTTTTTGTAGTTTTCATGTCAAATGCATCAGCTAGCATATATAGATTTTGCTTTCCTTGTTCTTAGTTTAGTGTTTTTTAAGGTGTTTGAATCAAGTTTTTAACCTGCACTTGTTGGTTTATAAGTTTTTGTAGTTTTCATGTCAAATGCATCAGCTAGCATATATAGATTTTGGCCACTCTCAAGCTTAAATTTCAGTTTGCATATGTAGGATTTAGCCTTTCAAATTTTAAGCACTAGTAGTTCATAAGTTTGTGTACATAGGTTAGGGCTTATTTTAGTTAATTAGCTTATTAGGTAAAAATTAAGTGGTTTGTAGCTTATTTAGTTCAGGCATAACTTATTTTATCTTTTTAAAGAAAACCCAATAATATAAATACAGTAGTCTTTTCATAGTGTTTTTTTAACTGCTTATCTAATTTTCAAAATGCTTTTTGAAAGTTGTTTTAAGTAGTATTCTAGGTATACTTTTTAGGGTAATAAGCCAAAAGTCCATAAGGATCCTTTAGCTTATTGAAAAATAAGCTCAAAGGTGCCTTAAGGGGCTGTTTGGTTAACAGTTTACACCATAAGTGCTTATTTCTTTATTTTAGCTTATCTGCTTATTGTAATTGCTTATTTAGGTTTAGCTTAGCTTATTAGGATAGTTTAAGTTCATTTTAGCTTATTTGGTTTTGCCATAAGCTTATGTGAGCTTATTTGCTTTCTAGTATAGAATTTAAGTGCTTTTAAGCCTTTTTTAGCTTTTTTGTTTATCTAGCTTATCATTTGTGCTTATTTTTGTTCTTATTTGCTTATTAGACATAGCTTATTGTCTGTCTCAGCTTAATTTAAGTTTTCATTTGCTTCTTAGTGCTTAAATTGCCCAAACAGTTAGCTTTTTAGTGGTTTAGTATAGTTTTAGGATATCTGTCTTTAACTGCTTATTTGTGGGCTTATTTTAGGTTTATAAAAAAGGTTGTTTTGCAAAAGTTGCTTATTTTTAAGAGTTTTAAAAAGTTATAAAAAATGGAAAAAATTAAAACACTTGGGAAAGTGGGAAGCCCCGGGTGAGCAAGGCTCGAACCCGGGACCTCTACCACCCTCACCAAGTGTTTTATCCCCCACACACACAACCATCATGCTACAATAGCTCATCCGTTATTTCTTTGCATTATCTATCTTTTATATACGTTTTAGGCATATTAGTATAATAAGCTGTTTTAGCTTATTTCACAGCTTATTCGATAAGCTGTGTTTCCGAGCTTATTTTTCCTAGAATCCTCATTGTTCAAGCTATTTTTCATAATTTTTTTAGGATTTTTATAAAACGTTTAGTATTTTTAATCATTTAATTTCATTAAAATCGTTTTTAATTCATAAAAAATTATAAAAAAGTCAAAAAAATATAATTCTTTTTTAGAATTTTTTTTATCATATAGTTTCTAGGAAAATTAGTTTAGCTTCCGTAGGGTTTAAATTGCAAAATTTATTTTTTTTAAAGAACGAGATTCATTCCCGTTCACGTTTTTTGTGATTTTAAGCTCAATTCAACTCTGTTTTTTTTCTAATTTTCTTTAAACTTACTTTTTTGTCAATTAGAGTCTATTAAAAGTGAAAAATTTATTTTAGGGTTAATTTTGGAAATTTAGGGTTTTTAATCACCATTTAGGGTTCCCGTTTTGCGTTTTTAGTTAAAGTTTAATTTCCCGTTATTAAAGTTAGGTTTAATTGTCCTTTAATTTGCTCACTTTTAGGATTTTAGAAAACAAATCATCTTTGAACCAATTCAAATCATTGTCCAAACAACAAACGTGGTCTCAATTTCATAAATCTTTGGGAAAACGACCTGGTAAATACTTATCGGTTTAACGAATAATATTTTTGTGTAGAAATTGCTTCTAATCTTTGTCCTCAAGGATTTTTAGTAATTTTCTTTATACTTTTATATTATACGTATTATAAATTGATTATTAAATACATCAATTAGCCATTATTATGAAGATATGAATGTTCATATTTGTTTATATCGATTTCTTGATTTATCGTTGTTTGTTTATGTTTTTTACGCGCTTTTGTATGCGACCTATCATTCAACTGGATCTAGCAAAGTGGACCAAGCAGATCTAGAGTCCGGGATAGCTCTCCATATAGTAATTTATACAATATAGAAATAATAGTTTACACTAGTATTGTCCTCTAAAGTCTGTTGTCTAGGAATACGCTTATTCGGGTTAACTATTAATTAGCTATCCGATGATTTTATTGACGTGGTTGACTAGCAGGTGACCTAGATAATTCAACAAATAACGTTCTGATTCCATTGGATAGTTGGACAAGTGGACTACTAGTGTATAGATTGCCATTAAGCGGTAAGTGGGTAAAGTCTCTATGAGCTAGGGTTTAACAAGATCACCATTGCTTTAATCCCTAAGATAGATTATAATCAGCAAATAAGGATGCTTTATGCGGATGCTTTAATTGTGACATAATTAATGTGTCTAGGTCTTAGGATGATGTAACGCCTAAGTTTTAAGAATGATATGCCACCTCGAGAGAAGAAATCATTGCACTTAATAGACAAACCAATGTTCTAATCGGATTAATAATGGTTAATACAATTTTCTTATATAAGGTTTGACCGCTCTTTTATCTTTTGTCTATTAGCTTGCGTGGGTAACAGTGTCTTGAATTGATTGTAGTCACCAACCAAACCGTGCCAGTCTCCTAGGCTGAAAACCCCCTTTTCCCGTTAGAATTAGGATTTAGATTGACATAGGTTTAACATAGGATTAGAATAGAATTAACATAGATTAGATAACTAAAATATTAATTAAATTGATAGATTTAACCTCGCTCTCAGTGATCGACACCCTACTTACCACGAAACTACTACCGATCGGGTACACTGCCCGTTAAAGTGTTGTTTTTGGTTGAGTCAGCAAAATATAAATTTAAAACTTGAAACAATAAAATATACACCACACAACGACACATCAGTTGTGAAGACACTTTGACCTATGTAGGGAATACGAAGAATTCGTCTGAATTGTTCGAGAGAAAGAGTGATGAAGCGATGTTGGAACATGAAAGAAATAAGAAGATGACCCTGTTTATCTTTTTGGAGTTTAACTTGACTATAGAATTTCAAAATAAATCATGGAACAATTGGCTCATTGAGTTCATATAAACATTGAAAATAAATGTTTGGGAAGTTTTGACGAATAAAAATCGACTCGGCATAGAGTTGATCAACAACCCGACCCTCATGAATAGCCTAATTTTCGACCCTTTTGTAAAAGTTGGCAATGGTTTTAGATATGGACGGTTCATCGGATAATTTAGGACATATTTTTCACCTGTATTTTAACAACAACAGTAAAGATAGAAAAAAATAGTCCCAAACTATATATAAATATATTACGAGATCAAAATATCAAAAATGAATACATAGTGTGTGTCTATATGCAAAAAATGTGGAGGTACGATTATTTCGACTCTAAAATTAAAACCTGAGAAATAATCCAAACACTCCTTTATTTATTTTCGCTCAACCGAGTGTGTCGAAAAATATATATTATATTATATATTTTGGCAACAATCACAAGTTCATCGTGTATGTATGCAAAATCATTTTTAGAATGTATTAACAATGCACAAAAATATTTTTATTATGTTCCTAGTCGTGAGAAATTTTTCGAAAATAAATTAGGGCTTTTATATATATATTTCGAAAAATCAAGCATTCACAATTATGCAAATCCTATGTCTACCAGAAGTATAATCGTGATACATTGTATAATCTTAGTCCTAATTACTCAAAAACATAATAAAAATTAAAAATCCTCAATTTTTGATTTTGTGCAAAATTGGATCCTAGACACGAAATTGAAAGATGAATTGTTGAAAATACTTACAGTAGTTGTTGTTAATGAAGATGTAAATGTTTTCCCCTTGTGAAAATGCCTTGAAATTGAATTATAAGGTTGAATTTTGTGGTTTTGGTTGGCTTGTATTCGTCACCTAGCAGTAGCAGCAAGAGAGGGAGTGTTTTTTTATGGTTTATGAAAATGGGACAAGAAATGGACTATTGGTTAAAACAAGGCGGGCGGCCCCCTGATCGATTGGGGGTCCACATTTGTTATTGGGCCGACCCTTTGATTGATAAGGGGGCCGCGGTTTGATGGCCCATTTTTGCGTTTTGGTTTTTGACGATTTTTGATAAATATTTGCAAAGGAGTGACATTTTAATTTGCTTTTCGCGAATAAAAAATACTTAAGTATTTCGGATGAAATAATTAAGTTGTCGAGATGTATTAGAATATATTTAATAGTAACAAGACTATTAGAATGAGAATGAGACGTTTATGAGATTTTTGATAAATTTTGACGGAGGAGTGACGTTTTAATTTGCTTTTAATACTTAAACATTTCTGATGAAATAATTAAGTTGTCGAGATTTATAGGGATAAATTTAATAGTGACATGACTATTAAAAGGAGAACGAGACGTTTACGAGATTTGTTCCATCAATTCAAGACCTAGACGCAAATAATTAAACGGTTTATGCTTGAGTGGTTTAGTGAGAATGTCGGCGATGTTTTCTTCCAACAGAACTTTTTTGATGGAAATATTTCCTTTTTGAACGTTGTCGCGAAGGAAATGGTGGCGAATTTCGATGTGTTTTGTTCGCGAGTGTTGCACGGGGTTTTTTCTCAAGTCGATGGCTCCTTTGGTGTCGCACATAATCGTAATGTCGAGGCGGATGTTATAGTCGATAAGAGCTTGTTTCATCCATAGTGCTTGTTGGCATGTGTTAAGAATACGAAATTCCTAGGAAAGTGTCACTCGCTTCCATAGATAATTGTCGTTAGCTCGTTAAGTAATTTTTGGAAACTTACATAGTTAGTTAGCAAAGGCCCATGGATAAACCCATGCAAGCCCAAGCTCACTTGTTCATTGTAAGTATATAAACACCTCTCCATGCCTTGGAGAGGCGGTTGGTTGTTCATTTTTATACACATTAACAAAGTTCTCTCTTTTATGTTATTTCTCTCTCTAAGTGTTCATCCAACCCACTCTCTCTCTACCCTCACATCTTGTATGTTATTTGATTAGTCTTCAATTGGTATCAAGAGCCATGGAGTGGTGTGCTTAGATTTTGTGTTTATTTTTTTGGTTCGTGAGTTTTTCTTCCAAGAAACACATTATTTTTATTTTTTTCTTGTTTTTCTAAGCTTAAATTACACACTAAAAGATCCTCTGCATAGGTAGCTTTGATCTAGTATCTTTAGATATAGGTGTGTGTGCTTAGATTCATAGAAAAATCTTTTAGTTTTGTGTCTTTTGTGTTCATTAGCTTTATAAAGGTCAAAATCTTAATTTTAAAATTTTCGGCTTAAAAACCTTAAAGTTTTCATTTTTCTTGTCCCTATAGGCTTAGTAACACTTTTGGTACAAAAATTTTTAGAAAACAATCGTCAAAAACGTGTCTTTTTGAGTTTTGAAAAAGTGGGGTTTCGTGCAAATCGATCTAGTCATTTTAATGGAAACCGAACTAGTCATCTCCAGTGCAAACCGATCTAGTCATCTCCAGTGGAAACTGAACTAGTCATCTCCAGTGAAAACCGAACTAGTCATCTCCAGTGCAAACCGATCTAGTCATCTCCAGTGGAAACCGAACTAGTCATCTCCAGTGCAAACCGATCTAGTAATCTCCAGTGGAAACCGAACTAGTCATCTCCAGTGGAAACCGAACTAGTCATTTTCTTTGAGAACCAAACTAGTCAATTTCTTTGAGAACCGAACTAGTCATTTCATTTGAGAACCGAACTAGTCATTTCATTTGAGAACCGAACTAGTCAATTTCCTTTGAGAACCGAACTAGTCAATTTCCTTTGAGAGCCGAACTAGTTAATTTTCAGTGTGAACCGAACTAGTCAAGTTTAAACGAAACCGAACAACTCAAATTTCTAAATTATATGGTTTATCTCTTTGACTTATAAAATCCCGTAAAACATTAACTTGTTTTCCTGATTTTGTCAAGAATTGTAAAATCCCGTGTAGTTTCAAGAATTCAAATACTTAAAAGACACCTTAATCAAACATAATTTCTTTCTACCACCGTTCAATCTGATAATAATCTTTTAACATAGAAATTTCTCAATGATGACTCTTGCGGACAAAGCAATTCTTTCAGGTGCTAACAATCATCCACCCATGTTGGAAAAAGATATGTATGATTCTTGGAAAAGCAGAATGGAGCTATATATGATGAATAGACAATGTGGAAGAATGATTCTTGAATCCGTTGAAAATGGTCCACTCATTTGGCCTTCAATTGAAGAAAATGGAGTGACAAGACCAAAGAAATATTCTGAGTTATCTACTATGAAAGTAATTCAAGCTGATTATGATATGAAGGCAACAAATATCATTCTCTAAGGACTACCACCTGAGGTCTATGCATTGGTTAGGAATCATAAAGTTGCCAAGGAACTTTGGGCAAGAATTCAACTTCTCATGCAAGGAACTTCATTGATGAAACAAGAAAGAGAGTGTAAGCTTTATGACGAATTCAATAAGTTTGCTTATAAGAAGGGGGAAACTCTACGTGAGTTCAACTTGAGATTTTCATTGCTACTCAATGACATAAACATCTACAATATGAAACTGAACAATTTCAAGTGAACACCAAGTTTTTGAACACTCTTCCTCCTGAGTGGAGCAAATTTGTGACAGATGTCAAACTGGTTCGGGATTTGCATACAACTAACGTTGATCAACTTCATTCTTACTTGGGACAACATGAATTTTATGCAAATGAGGTTCGTTTAATGCATGAACGCAACTCAGATCCACTTGCTTTGGTTGCAACCCATCAGATGACCCAGTCTCATTATCAAACTCATCAAAACTCTTACCAAAACACTCAATTTCAACCAAAAGTTTCACCATACCAGTCTCTACAATATGGATCACCTTATCAGTCTCAACAATACTCAACTCATCAATCATCAACACCTCTCTCAATCACTTTACCATCTAATGATTATCAATCATCAGTTCACTACAATGTTTATTCTCCATCATCATCCATCCCTCAATTGGAATATGCTCCCATCGTTAACCAACAATTTGAATTTTCCCAACTAGAATCAGGTCTAATTGTTCTAGTATTCCAGAAAGGTGATGATGCCATCAATCACATGATGTCTTTCTTGACTGCTGTTGTCACTTTCCGCTACCCCACTACCAAAAACTAGTTGAGGAATTCGTCAAACCCTAGGCAATAAGCTACCATTAATAATGGAATAGTAACCTTAAAACCAATTCAGGGGAGACAAACGTCTTTAGTTATGGGTACTATAAGGACTTATACTCTAGGAGCAAGTGGAAGCATTTCTAGGAAACAAAGGACTGTTATCTGTTACAACTGTAAAGGGGAAGGACACATATCCAAACAGTGCACTAAACCAAAGAGGAAACGGGATGATTCTTAGTTTAAGGATAAAGTGTTGTTGGTACAAGCTCAAGTAAGTGGTCAAATTCTACATGAGGAGGAACTAGCATTTTTAGCAGATCCAGGAATTCTAGAAGCTCAAGCCACACAGACTATCATTACTCACAATGCTACTTATCAAGCTGATGATTTGGATGCATATGACTCTGATTGTGATGAACTCAATGCTGCCAAAGTTGCTCTCATGGCGAATTTATCTCATTATTGTTCAGATGCTCTTGCTGAGGTATACAATCATGATAATGTGAATAATAATATGATTAATCAAGTTGTGCAAGTGATGCTATCTTCTGAACAGTCGAATGTTGTGAACCACTCAGAGACTGAAATAACCAGTGATAGCAATATCATTCCTTATTCTCAGTATGTGATTGAATTACAACAGGCAGCTGTTCAGAATTCTAACTCATCTGCATAACAAGATGAACTGATATTATCTGTGATTGAACAACTGAAAACCCAAGTAGTTAATTGTACCAAGATAAATCTGGAAAATAAAATTGTCAATGATACTTTAACTGCTGAGCTTGAAAGATATAAGGAACAAGTTAAAGTTTTGAAAGAAAGACAAAATGTTGATTTAAGGAGTAATGATATCATTTCAGATTCAAGTACACAGTCTGTAGAGATTGATCGTCTTAAACAAATTTTTTCTGAACATTTAAAAGAAAAGGAGTCTTTAATGCAAACAGTTACTCTTCTCAAAAATGATTTTCAGAAAGAAGAATAAAGGAACATCGATAGAGAGATTGTGTTAGAAAAGAAGATCAAATAGCTAGATAATAGTGTTTTTAAAAGAGATCAATCTGCATAAACTGTTCACATGTTGACAAAAACTTAGTTTTTCTATGATCATACCACTAAACAATCTCTAGGTTTTCAAAATCCTTACTATCTGAAGAAAGCTCAGCAGTTGAAACCAAAGCTTTATGATTGTAATGTCATTAAGAATACGAGTGCTATTGTGATTCCTGACTCTGAAGATACTCTACTGCTTGCTGAAGAAAGTCGTTCAAAAATGCTTTTAAGACAAAAAGATCCTATGATGTTAGAAAAGAAAGTTAATACTACACCAGTCGATTATGTTGCCCTTAATCAACTTTCTCAAGATTTTGAAACACAATTTGTTCCACAAACTGAGTTATCTGCTAAACAAGCCTTTTGGTCTCAGAATTTAGTGAATTCTCCAGAACCCACTCTTTCTAGAAGACCCACAAAAGTTGAGGTTCCAAAAGAACTTCCTAAAGTCAGCATGGTTAATACGAGTTTGAAGAAACTTAAATACCATCTTGCTGGTTTTGACGTTGTTTTCAAAGAATGAACCACACCCACAGCCATCACTAAGGGCTCGTGGGGGTTTGAACATACAAAAGCTTGTTTTAAGGAAGAAATAATTCCATTTGTAATAACTCTGAAGGACTTATTTAATATATTCAATCAATATTTAATTGATGAACTTTTTGAAGTCCAAAATGTCTTCCATCAAATGGAACAGGCTGTGGAACAACATTGTTTAGAGTCAAAAACATTTAAAGTTAAAATGAATCAAGTTTTGAACGAAAACAAATGACTCTTGGAACAAGTTATTAGCAAAGATATCATGAACACTATTGTGAATTCTTCTATGGATATTGCTTTCATGAATGTGCATGAATGTGAAAAGTGTCTCAAACTTGAGACTGAGCTTCCCAACAAGAAGGATTTCATTGAAAAAGAGATTTACGATAAACCGTTCAAAAGTTTTATGACTCTTGAAAAACATTGCATCTCTTTAGAAGTTGATACTCAACATAATCAGAAAATTTTTCAAAGGGAAAATTCTATTCCAAATCAAAGTGCTCTAAGTTTTGATCAATTGTTTGAATTAAATGAATTGAAAGCTTAGTCCCAAGAGAAAGACACAGTCATAAAGAAGTTAAAAGAGAGAATTAAATCTCTAAGTGGAAAAATGAATGAGGATAAGATTAAAAAGGACATAAAGGAGATTGAAACAATTAATATTAAATTGGATCATACGGTGTCAAAGCTTATTGCTGAGAATGGGCATTTGAAACAGACCTATAAGCAACTTTATGACTCGATTAAACCAGCATGTATTCGATCAAAAGAACAATGTGATGATTTAATTAATCAAGTCAATCTAAAGTCTATGGAAATCTCTAATTTAAATGCTAGTCTTCAGGAAAAAGTTTTAGAAATTACAGATCTCAAGGATGACTTAAGGAAACTTAAAGGAAAAGCTCTAGTTGATAATGTTGTTACGAAACACACTATTGATCCAGAGATGCTTAAGATTGATGTGGAACCAATGACCCCTAAAATGTTGAATAAAAAGACAGCTCACTCTGCCTATATTAAGCACACTCAAGAAGAAGCTATAGTTCTTATGGATCTAGTTGAACATGTTAAATCAAAATATCCACTAGATCATTCCTTAGAATCTGCATGTAGGTATGCTAAACTAATTCAGGAGTTGCTTACACACATCAGTAAAACCTGACCGAGTGTCAACAATACTAATGGAAAATTAGTGGATATGACCCCAAAGAACAAGGACAAAAGAGTTAGATTCACTGAGCTCGTCACATCCTCGGGAAACACAATCACAAAAATAGCCTCTACATCAAACCTAGTTTCTAACAAACCTATGTTGTCTTCTACAAGATTAAAACTGTCTACTAGTGCTAGCGGATCACAGCCTTCAGTCAATACAAAGAAAGATAAGATTCGGCAAACACCAAGTAGTACTTAGAAGAATAAAGTAGAAGCCCACCCCAGGGAAGTTGAATCTAGTTTGAAAAATAAAGAGTGCGTTGTTAAACCTAAAGGAACTGCTCATATGCAGCATTCCAAGTTTAATGCGACATCTGAACTTAAATGTGTTAAGTGTAATGGTTGCATGATTTCTGATAATCATGATTTGTGTGTTCTTGATTTTATCAATAATGTGAATGCTCGTAATAAATCTAAAACTGTTAAGCAAAGTTCAAAGAGAAAAGTTTGGAAACCAACAGGAAAGGTGTTTACAAATATTGGATACATTTGGAGACCTACTGGTCAGACCTTCACTATAGTAGGAAATGCGTGCCCTTTAACTAGGATTATCACAACTACTGATGTACCCCTTAGCTTACCAACTGCTCTAGAAAATGAAACACCTAAACCTGTTGTCACATTAGTTTACTCAAGGAAACCTAGGAAATCTAAAACTAATGTTCCTATTAGCAAATCTAAGGTTCTTAAATCTGTATCTACTAACAAAAAGGAACCCAGTCAATCTTAGAGATCCATAGTTTCCGATGTTCCATCTTCCTCTCTTAATGAATGCAGGTCGTCCAAATTGTTCACTGGTATTTAGACTTTAGTTGCTCCAAGCATATGACCGAAGATCGCTCTTAGCTCACCAATTTCGTCAATAAATCTTTGGGTACAGTCAAATTCAGAAATGATCACGTGGCAAAGATATTGGGATATGGTGATTATCAAATTGGGAATGTTACGATCTCAAGGGTTTACTATGTGGAAGGATTTGGACACAACTTATTCTTCGTTAGGCAATTTTGTGATTCGAACCTTAAAGTTGCTTTTCGTCAACACACCTACTTCATTTGAAATTTAGAAGGTGTTGATCTATTAACTTGATCTCGAGGCAACAATCTATATACTCTATCTCTTGGAGATATGATGACATCCTCTCCTATATGTCTCTTGTCAAAAACCTCAAAGACTAAGTCCTGGCTATGGCACCAACGTCTGTCTCATCTGAACTTTAGTGCAATCAACCATTTAGCTAGACACGGTCTTGTTCGAGGTTTCCCTTAGCTAAAATTTGAAAAGGACCATCTGTATTCTGCTTGTGCAATGGAGAAAAGCAAGAAGAACCCCACAAACCTAAATCTAAAGACACCAACCAAGAAAAAGTCTATCTTTTGCACATGGATCTTTGTGGACCAATGCGTGTCGCAAGTGTTAATGGAAAGAAGTACATCCTCGTCATTGTTGATGATTACTCTTGATTTACATGGGTTAAGTGCTTAAGATCAAAAGATGAAGCTCCAGATTTCATAATCAAGTTTCTCAAGATGATCCAAGTGCGGCTTAAAGTACCTATTTGACGCATCAGAACAGATAATAGAACTGATTTTGTTAATTAAACTTTTCTTGAAAATTATGAGAAGGTTGACATCTCTCATGAAACATCTGTTGCTCGCTCTCCACAGAAAAATGGTGTCGTTGAAAGACGGAATCGTACACTAATTGAAGCTGCCCGCACAATGTTGATTTATGCAAAAGCTCCGTTATTTTTATGGGCAGAAGCAGTTGCTACCGCATGTTACACCCAAAATTGTTCCATCGTACCTCTTTGTCATGGCAAAACACCATATGATCTTTTACATGACAAACCTACTGACTTATCATTTTTCCATGTATTTGGTGCACTCTGCTATCCGACAAATGATAGTGAGAACTGGGGTAAGTTACAACCGAAAGCTGATATTTGTATTTTCATTGGCTATGCACCTACAAAGAAAGCATTTCGAATTTAGAACCGACGTACCAGACAAATCATTAAGAAAATTCATGTAGATTTTGATGAACTGACTGCGATGGCTTCTGAACACAGCAGTTCAGGACCCGCACTTCATGAAATAACTCCTGCAACAATTAGTTCAGGACTCGTGCCAAACCCTCCTCCTTCAACAACGTTTGTACCACCTTCAAGAACTGATTGAGATATATTGTTTCAACCGCTGTTTGATGAATTACTCACTCCACCACCCAGTGTTGATTATCTAGCCCCTAAAGTCGTTGCTCCAATTCATGAAGCAGTAGCTCCAGTTCCCGTTATATCAACTGGTTCACCTTCTTCAAAAAATGTTGACCAAGATGCACCATCACCAAGTAACTCTCAAACAACACCCTAAAATCAACCTCCCATCATTCCTAACGATGTTGAAGAAGACAATCATGATATTGAAGTTGCACATATGGGTAATGATCCATACTTTGGTATCCCAATTCCAGAAGTTCTTTTTGATCAATCTTCATCAACGGATTCTATTCATACAATTGTGCATCCAGATCACCAAATTTCTAAACACAATAGCAAATGGACTAAGGATCATCCACTTGAAAATATAATCGGTGAGCTCGGTAGACCAGTTTCCACAAGGCTGTAGTTACATGAGCAAGCTCTTTTCTCTTACTACGATGCTTTCTTCACTGATGTTGAACCCAAGATGTATAAAGATGCTTTAACTCAATCCTTCTGGATCAAAGCAATGCAAGAAGAGCTCAATGCGTTCAAACGCCTTGAAGTATGGGAGCTCGTACCCCGACTAGAAAAATTTATGGTTATTACTTTGAAGTGGATCTACAAAGTGAAGCTAGACGAACTGGGAGGTATTCTAAAGAACAAGGCTCGACTAATGGCTCGTGGTTACCGTTAAGAAGAGGAAATTGATTTTGAAGAGTCTTTTGCTCCGGTTGCAAGATTAAAGGCTATATGGATTTTTCTCGCGTTTGCCGCTCACATGAACATGGTCGTCTACCAAATGGATGTCAAGACTGCGTTTCTGAATGGTAATTTGCGGGAAGAGGTTTATGTTAGTCAGCCGGATGGTTTTTGTGGATTCAGATAATCCCAATCACGTGTACAAGCTAAAGAAAGCTCTTTATGGGTTGAAACAAGCTCCACGCGTGTGGTATGATATGTTATCTTCATTCCTGCTATTCTAAAAATTCTCCAAAGGCTCAGTGGATCCTACTTTGTTCATCCCTAGGGAAGGCAAGGAACTACTTCTGGTACAAATATAGGTCGATGATATTATCTTTGCTGCATCTATACCTAAACTTTGTGACTTATTTGCTAAAATAATGTGTTCAAAATTTAAGATGTCAATGAATGGGCATAATTCATTTTTCTGCTTAGGACAATGATTCTTAAAGTCCAGAGGCGTCTTTACTTGAGAACTAGTAAAAATTGCCCTTGAATCTTTAAAGAACATACGGTTTTGACACTTGTGACCAGTGGTAACTCCCAGTGTGGTGAAGAAATTCAAAACTGGATTGAGATTATAGAAGGGAACGTCGTTGATCCATCACACTATCGTGGCATGATTGGCACCCACCGTTATCTCACAGCCAATAGACCTGACCTACAATTTGCTATATGCATGTGTGCCCGGTATCAGGCTCGGCCTACCGAAAAGCACTTACATGCGGTCAAAAGGATCTTTCGGTATCTAAGAGGAACCGTCAATCGGGGACTATGGTATCCGAAGGATTCTTCGATTGCTCTAACAGCATTTGCAGATGCGGATCATGCTGGTTGTCAAGATACACGCCGTAGCACATCTGGTAGTATGCAGTTCTTGGGAGATAGACTTGTTAGCTGGTCATCAAAAAGGCAGAAAAGCGCTGCGATATCCAGTACGGAAGCTGAATATATTGCTATGTCTGGCTGTTGTGCTCAAATCCTTTGGATGAGATCACAGCTTACCGACTATGGCCTTGGATTCAATAAAATTCCAATGTACTGTGATAACAAAAGCGCTATTGCCTTATGCTGCAACAATGTTCAACATTCCAGGTCGAAGCATATAGACATCAGATTTCACTTTATCAAGGAGCATGTTGAGAATGGGGTGATCGAACTTTATTTTGTCAATACGGAGTATCAGCTGGCGGACATCTTCACTAAACCCCTTGCAAGAGAAAGAATTGAGTTTCTGATCAACAAGCTGGGTATGCGAAGTTTTACGCCGGAGACTCTAAAACAATTGGCGGATGAAGTTGAAGAATAGTGGTGGTACCTATTCATATATCCTGTATAATATGTATATATTAAAAATCATAAAAACCAAAAAGATTTTTATTTTTAGAAAACTTTTATAATATCAAAAATATAAAAAATCTTTAAAACCAAAGAAAAAATTAAAAAATGAGAAAAATATAAAAAGAGGTAATAATGGCATGTCTTCTGAAAATCGATAACATTTACGGTCTTAGAAATGTCATTCAATAATGATACGAGGCTGTAAATGAAGTTCGAGCAGAAGTTCCAAATGTTTTCAAAACATGCCAAATGGCTTGCTATTATTTTAGATAGCAACCCGGTCATCATCTTAAAGGCAAGTTTTCCGTCAAAAAGGAAACTTGACCTCTCAACGAGAATTTATTCTCGGGCATGGTCTACTTTATGACCATGCAAAGGCTTGTGTTTACTTTGCAACACAACCCGTGCTTCCTATATAACCATAAGTGTACGTGTCAGTGCGCTTATGTGTTACAATAAGAGAAATCTTATTTTGGTGTTTGTTTTTTCTAAGATATGACATTGCTTCATCAGAAAATGCTTTTTCAAAGACATTCGACTTCTCAAACAATGACTACAGCTCTTTAAATAGAAAACGGGTCACTGTTTGAGGGGGAGAAAATGTCAAAAATCTTCTTCATAATAATAATGAGTTTCAATGGAAAAAGGTTTTAAACAATAACGAAATATCTTCTGTTAAATAAAGTTAATTAAGCTTAGCTTTCATGTGCCTTATATGTTATGTGTTTATGCCTTTAGGGAGTATTTTGCAACAACTAAGTCTATAGGTATGATAGTTTAAACATTAGGGACTATTTGTGCTTTTTGTTTATCTTGTATATGCCTTATAAAACTTAAATAAGCAAAATGAAAAATGTATAAAACTACAAGGGTTAAATATGTAATAAATTATAAATTACCCTTTACCATATCATTCCCACCCCGTCCCCTTTTATACAAACACAAACTCAACATATTTTTTTCCCTCCCACTCCCTAACTCGATCACTATCATCTAAATCTCCATCTCTTGTTATTTTCGAGCTTAAGGTACAATAAGAAAAGTGTTCTCCTACACCTAAACTAATCACCTCTCAAAGGAATTGGTTTTTCATCCAAGATTGATCTCGAAATCCCTAATTGTCAAATTAGGGTTCTTGAAAATCAAAATTGGTTTAAACATCAAATTAGTTGAGGGGTTTTGAAGCTTTAGGTGTGCCTATCACTTACTTAATACAGTTTTATGTGTAGGAAACATTTGTATGATTTATGACAATTAGTGTGTTCGAAAAAATTAGGGTTTTGAACTAGGATGTATAAAGTGTATGGGCTCTATGCTTAAAAGCTTGTATCTATTCCTAAATGGGGTTAAATGATAAAATCATGTTCTTGTTGAGTAGTTAATTACATATGTGAGCTATAATATCTAGAAGTGCTCGTTTTTGTGTATGAACTCGTTATATTTGTGGAATCAAGATTGTTTGAATGTTCCTAAGTGTTGTTTTCAAGCTAAGAGTGCTAAAATAATAAGTGAGAATGCAAAAACCATGTCTTGTGAATTTTTTGTGGTCAAAACCGAACCAGACAAATCCATTGACAACCGATCTAGATCAATTCTTTAGGAACCGATCTAATCGATTTTCTTAAGGAACTGATCTAGTCGTTTCCTTTAAGGAACTGATCTAGTCGTTTTCCTTAAGGAACCGATCTAGTCGATTTCCTTAAGGAACCGATCTAGTCGTTTCCCTTAAGGAACCGATCTAGTCATTTCCCTTAAGGAACCGATCTAGTCGTTTTCCTTCAGGAACCGATCTAGTCATTTTTCTTTAGGAACCGATCTAGTTAGTCTTTTGGAACCAATCTAGTCGAATTCACTTGGAACCAATCTAGTAGAATTCACTTAGAACCGATCTAGTCTAATTCACTTGGAACCGATCTAGTCTAATTCCCTTAGAACTGATCTAATTTTTTACCTGCACTTGTTGGTTTATAAGTTTTTGTAGTTTTCATGTCAAATGCATCAGCTAGCATATATAGATTTTGCTTTCCTTGTTCTTAGTTTAGTGTTTTTTTAAGGTGTTTGAATCAAGTTTTTAACCTGCACTTGTTGGTTTATAAGTTTTTGTAGTTTTCATGTCAAATGCATCAGCTAGCATATATAGATTTTGGCCACTCTCAAGCTTAAATTTCAGTTTGCATATGTAGGATTTAGCCTTTCAAATTTTAAGCACTAGTAGTTCATAAGTTTGTTTACATAGGTTAGGGCTTATTTTAGCTTAAAAAGTTTAATTAAGTGTCTGTTGTTAATCTGCAAATTTGCATATTGTCTTTTCATTAAAAAAGTTTCAAATTCCAAAAGTAGTAGTCTGTGTGCATTAGCTTCTTCTATAAGCTTTTTCATTAAGCATTTAATTTTCAAAATGAATTTTCTTTGCTGTTTTAAGTAGTTTTTAGGATAAGCTTTAAGTAGGTGAAGGGCTTATTGTCATAATGATCTGTTTGAGTGCTAAAAAATAAGCACTAAAGTGCCCTTATGGCCTGTTTGGTTAACAGTTTACACCATAAGTGCTTATTTCTTTATTTTAGCTTATCTGCTTATTGTAATTGCTTATTTAGGTTTAGCTTAGCTTATTAGGATAGTTTAAATTCTTTGAGCTTATTTTGTTTGCCATAAGCTTATGTGAGCTTATTTGCTTTCTAGTATAGAATTTAAGTGCTTTTAAGTTTTTTTAGCTTTTCTGTTTATTTAGCTTATCATTTGTGCTTATTTTTGTTCTTATTTGCTTATTAGACATAGCTTATTGTCTGTTTCAGCTTAATTTAAGTTTTCATTTGCTTCTTAGTGCTTAAATTGCCCAAACAGTTAGCTTTTTAGTGGTTTAGTATAGTTTTAGGATATCTGTCTTTAACTGCTTATTTGTGGGCTTATTTTAGGTTTATAAAAAAGGTTGTTTTGCAAAAGTTGCTTATTTTTAAGAGTTTTAAAAAGTTATAAAAAATGAAAAAAATTAAACTTAAACACTTGGGAAAGTGGGAAGCCCCGGGTGAGCAAGGCTCGAACCCGGGACCTCTACCACCCTCACCAAGTGTTTTATCCCCCACACACACAACCATCATGCTACAATAGCTCATCCGTTATTTCTTTGCATTATCTATCTTTTATATACGTTTTAGGCATATTAGTATAATAAGCTGTTTTAGCTTATTTCACAGCTTATTCGATAAGCTGTGTTTCCCAACTTATTTTTCTTAGATTCCTATTTGTTCAAGCTATTTTTCATAATTTTTATAAAACGTTTAGTATTTTTTATATTTAATTTTCTTTAAAATTGTTTTTAATTCATAAAAAATTATAAAAAAGTCAAAAAAATATAATTCTTTTTTAGAAAATTTTCTTTTATCATATAGTTTCTAGGAAAATTAGTTTAGCTTCCGTAGGGTTTAAATTGCAAAATTTCTTTTTATTAAAGAACGTGATTCATTTCCGTTCACGTTTTTTTGTGATTTTAAGCTCAATTCAACTCCGTTTTTGTTCTAATTTTCTTTAAACTTAATTTTTTGTCAATTAGAGTCTATTAAAAGTGAAAATTTTATTTTAGGTTTAATTTTGGAAATTCAGGGGTTTTAATCACCATTTAGGGTTCCCGTTTTGCGTTTTTAGTTAAAGTTTAA
Source organism: Tanacetum coccineum (assembly GCA_026074375.1). Taxonomy (NCBI): domain Eukaryota; kingdom Viridiplantae; phylum Streptophyta; class Magnoliopsida; order Asterales; family Asteraceae; genus Tanacetum; species Tanacetum coccineum. The sequence continues at coordinate 29,035 of BQNB010004078.1, read as the reverse complement.
TTTCCCGTTATTAATGTTAGGTTTAATTGTCCTTTAATTTGCTGACTTTTAGGATTTTAGAAAACAAATCATCTTTGAACCAATTCAAATAATTGTCCAAACAACAAACGTGGTCTCAATTTCAAAAATCTTTGGGAAAACGACCTGGTAAATACTTATCGGTTTAACGAATAATATTTTTGTGTAGAAATTGCTTCTAATCTTTGTCCTCAAGGATTTTTAGTAATTTTCTTTATACTTTTATATTATACGTATTATAAATTGATTATTAAATACATCAATTAGCCATTATTATGAAGATATGAATGTTCATATTTGTTTATATCGATTTCTTGATTTATCGTTGTTTGTTTATGTTTTTACGCGCTTTTGTATGTGACCTATCATTCAACTGGATCTAGCAAAGTGGACCAAGCGGATCTAGAGTCCGGGATAGCTCTCCATAGTAATTTTTATACATAAGAATAATAGTTACACAAATATTGTCCTTCTAAGTCTGTGTTTAGGATACGCTTCGGGCTTAACTAGTTAATTAGATATTGCCAATGGTTTATTGATCGTGTTGACTAGCAGGTGACCTAGATAATTCAACAAGTAACGTTCTGATTCCATTGGATAGTTGGACAAGTGGATTACTAGTGTATAGATTGCCATTAAGCAGTAAGTGGGTAAAGGCTCTATGAGTTAGGGTTTAACAAGATCTCCGTGCTTTAATCCTTTTGATAGAATATAATCAGCAGATAAAAAAAAGGATGCTTTATGCGGATGCTTTAATTGTGACAGAATAATGTGTCTAGGTCTTAGGATGATGTAAACGCCTAAGTTTTACGAATGAATATGCCACCTCGAGAGAAGAAACATTCATTAATGAGACAAACCAACGTTCTAATCGGATTAATAATGGTTAATACATTTTTCTTATATAAGGTTTGACCGCTCTTTTATCTTTTGTTAATTAGCTTGCGTGGGTAACAGTTGGTCATTGAGTGATTGTAGTCCACAACCAAACCGGCCAGGCGTCTCTAGGCTGAAAAACCCTCTTTCCCGTTAGAATTAGGGATTTTAGACTGACATAGGTTGTAACATAAGATTTAGAATAGAATTAACTTAGATTAGATAACCAAAAATATTAATTAAATTGATAAATTAACTCGCTCTAGTGATCGTCACACCTACTTACACGAAACTCTACCGATCGGGTTCACTGCCGTTTAAGTGTTCGTTTTTGGTTGGTCGCAAAATATAAATTTAAAACTTTGAAACCAATAAAATATACACCACTCAACGACATATCAATTGTGATGAACTTTGACCTATGTAGGGATACGAAGAATTCATCTGAATTGTTCGAGAGAAAGAGTGATGAAGCGATGTTGGAACATAAAAGAAATAAGAAGATGACCCTGTTTATATTTTTGGAGTTTAACTTGACTATAGAATTTCAAAATAAATCATGGAAAAAAATGGCTCTATTGAGTTATATAACATCGAAATTTAAATGTTTGGGAAGTGTTTGACGAATAAAAATTCGAAGTCGGCATAGATTTGTTCAGCAACCAGACCCTCATGAATAGCCTGATTTTCGACCCTTCTGTAAAAGTTGGCAATGGTTTTAGATATGGCCGGTTCATCGGATAATTTAGGAATGTAAGCACGGGTGAGTTTGTAGTCATTGACAATTGCTCGAGGCATATTATTCACCTATATATAAATATATTACGAGATCAAAATATCAAAAATGAATACATAGTGTGTGTCTATATGCAAAAAATGTGGAGGTACGATTATTTCGACTCTAAAATTAAAACCCGAGAAATAATCCAAACACTCATTTATTTATTTTCGCTCAACCGAGTGTGTCGAAAAATATATATTATATTATATATTTTGGCAACAATCACAAGTTCATCGTGTATACATGCGAAATCATTTTTAGAATGTATTAACAATGCACAAAAATATTTTTATTATGTTCCTAGTCGTGAGAAATTTTTCGAAAATAAATTGGGGCTTTTATATATATATTTCGAAAAATCAAGCATTCACAATTATGCAAATCCTATGTCTACGGGAAGTATAATCGTTATACATTGTATAATCTTAGTCCTAATTACTCAAAAACATAATAAAAATTAAAAATCCTCAATTTTTGATTTTGTGCAAAATTGGATCCTAGACACGAAATTGAAAGATGAATTGTTGAAAATACTTACAGTAGTTGTTGTTAATGTTTTACCCTTGTGAAAATGCCTTGAAATTGAATTATAAGGTTGAATTTTGTGGTTTTGGTTGGTCTTGTATTCGTCACCTAGCAGTCAGCAGCAAAGAGGAGGGAGTGTTTTTTTTTTATGTTTATGAAAAATGGGACAAGAAAATGGACTATTTGTTAAAACAAGGCGGGCGGCCCCTGATCGATTGGTGTGACGTTTGTTAATTGGGCCGACTTTTTGATTGTATAGGGGGGCCGCGGTTCTTTGTGGCCATTTTTGCGTTTTGGTTTTGGACGATTTTTTGTTAGATATTGCAAGGAGTGGGGGAAAACCCATTTTAATTTGCTTTTCGCGAATAAAAAATACTTAAGTATTTCGGATGAAATAATTAAGTTGTCGAGATGTATTAGAATATATTTAATAGTAACAAGACTATTAGAATGAGAATGAGACGTTTACGATATTTTTGATAAATTTTGACGGAGGAGTGACGTTTTAATTTGCTTTTCGCGAATTAAAAATACTTAAACATTTCTGATGAAATAATTAAGTTGTCGAGATTTATAGGGATAAATTTAAAAGTGACTTGACTATTAAAAGGAGAACGAGACGTTTACGAGATTTGTTCCATCAATTCAAGACCTAGACGCAAATAATTAAACGATTTATGCTTGAGTGGTTTAGTGAGAATGTCGGCGATGTTGTCTTCCAACAGAACTTTTTTGATGGAAATATTTCCTTTTTGAACGTTGTCGCGAAGGAAATGGTGGCGAATTTCGATGTGTTTTGTACGCGAGTGTTGCACGGGGTTTTTTGTCAAGTTGATGGCTCCTTTGGTGTCGCACATAATCGTAATGTCGAGGCGGATGTTATAGTCGATAAGAGCTTGTTTCATCCATAGTGCTTGTTGGCATGTGTTAAGAATACGAAATTCCTAGGAAAGTGTCGGTCGCTTCCATAGATAATATGTTAGCATCGTTAAGTTAATTTTGAAACCTTACATAGTTAAGTTAGCAAGGTCCAGGATAAGACCATGCTAGCCAAGCTCACTTGTTCATTGTAAGTATATAAACACCTCTCCATGCCTTGGAGAGGCGGTTGGTTGTTCATTTTTATACACATTAACAAAGTTCTCTCTTTTATGTTCTTTCTTCTATAAGGGTCATCCAACCCACTCTCTCTCTACCCTTACATCTTGTATGTTATTTGATTAGTCTTCAATTGGTACCAAGAGCCATGGAGTGGTGTGCTTAGATTTTGTGTTTATTTTTTTTTAGTTCGTGAGTTTTTCTTCCAAGAAACGCATCATTTTTATTTTTTTCTTGTTTTTTTAAGCTTAAATTACACACTAAAAGATCACATGCATAGGTAGCTTTGATCTAGTATCTTTGGATATAGGTGTGTGTGCTTAGATTCATAGAAAAATCTTATAGTTTTGTGTCTTTTGTGTTCATTAGCTTTATAAAGGTCAAAATCTTGATTTTAAATTTTTCGACTTAAAAACCTTATAGTTTTCAATTTTCTTGTCCCTATAGGCTTAGTAACACTTTTGGTACAAAAATTTTCAGAAAACAATCGTCAAAAACGTATCTTTTTGAGTTTTGAAAAAGTGGGGTTTTGTGCAAACCGATCTAGTCATTTTAATGGAAACCCAACTAGTCATCTCCAGTGCAAACCGATCTAGTCATCTCCAGTGGAAACTGAACTAGTCATCTCCAATGAAAACCAAACTAGTCATCTCCAGTGCAAACTGATCTAGTCATCTCCAGTGGAAACCGAACTAGTCATCTCCAGTGCAAACCGATCTAGTCATCTCCAGTGGAAACCGAACTAGTCATCTCCAGTGGAAACCGAACTAGTCATTTTCTTTGAGAACCAACTAGTCATTTTCTTTGAGAACCGAACTAGTCATTTCATTTGAGAACCAAACTAGTCAATTTTTCTTTGAGAACCGAACTAGTCAATTTTCTTTGAGAACCGAACTAGTCAATTTCCTTTGAGAACCGAAACTAGTCAATTTCCTTTGAGATCCAAACTAGTCATTTTCCAGTGCGAACCGAACTAGTCAAGTTTAATTGAAACAGAACAACTCAAATTTCAAAATTATACGGTTTATTTTTTGACTTGTAAAATCCCGTGAAACATTAACTTGTTTTTCCCGGTTTTGTCAAGAATTGTAAAATCCCGTGTAGTTTCAAGAATTCAAATACTTAAAAGACACCTTAATCAAACACAACGATAATAATCTTTTAACATACAAATTTCTCAATGACGACTCTTGCGGACAAAGCAATTCTTTCGGGTGCTGACAATCGTCCACCCATGTTGGAAAAAGATATGTATGATTCTTGGAAAAGCAGAATGGAGCTATATATGATGAATAGACAACATGGAAGAATGATTCTTGAATCCGTTGAAAATGGTCTACTTATTTGGCCTTCAATTGAAGAAAATAGAGTGACAGACCAAAGAAATATTCTGAGTTATCCGCTACGGAAGCAATTCAAGCTGATTGTGATATCAAAGCAACAAATATCATTCTCCAAGGACTACCACCTGAGGTCTATGCATTGGTTAGCAATCATAAAGTCGCCAAGGAACTTTGGGCAAGAATTCAACTTCTCATGCAAGGAACTTCATTGATGAAACAAAAAAGAGAGTGTAAGCTTTAAGATGAATTCGATAAGTTTGCTTATAAGAAGGGGGAAACACTACGTGAGTTCTACTTGAGATTTTCATTGCTACTCAATGACATGAACATCTACAATATGAATCTGGAACAATTTAATGTGGACACCAGTTTCTTGAACACTCTTCCTCCTAAGTGGAGCAAATTTGTGACAAATGTCAAACTGGTTCGGGATTTGCATACAACTAACGTTGATCAGCTTCATGCTTACTTGGGACAACATGAATTTCATGAAAATGAGGTTCTTTTAATGCATGAACGCAACTCAGATCTGCTTGCTTTGTTACTACCATCAGATGGCCCAGTCTCTTATCTAAAATCATCAAAACTCTTACCAAAACAATAATTTCAACCACAAGTTTCACCATTTCAGTCTCCGTATGGATCACCTTATCAGTCTCAACAATACGCAACTCATCAATCATTCAACACTCTCTAACACTTTACATCAATGATTATCAATCATCAGTTCACCATAACATTTATTCTCCATCATCATCCATCCCTCAATTGGAATATGCTCCCATAGTTAACCAACAACCTAAATTTTCCTAACCAGACTTGGGTCTAATTGTTCCTATGTTCCAGAAAGGTGATGATCCCATTGATGCTATCAATCACATGATGTCTTTCTTGACTGCTGTTGTCACTTCCCGCTATCCCACTACCAATAACCAGCTGAGGAACTCGTTAAACCCTAGGCAACAAGCTAACCAGTTTATAATCGGAAGAGTAACCTTACAACCAATTCAGGGGAGACAAACTTCTTTAGTTGTGGGTACTTCAAGGACTTACACTCTAGGAGAAAGTAGAAGCAATTCTAGGAAACAAAGGATTGTTATTTGTTACAACTGTAAAGGGGAAGGACACATGTCCAAATAGTGCACTAAACCAAAGAGGAAACAAGATGATTCTTGGTTTAAGGATAAAGTATTGTTGGTACAAGCTCAAGCAAGTGGTCAAATTCTACATGAGGAGGAACTAGCATTTTTGGCAGATCCAGGAATTCCAGAAGCTCAAGCCACACAGACTGTCATTACTCACAATGCTGCTTATCAAGCTGATGATTTGGATGTATATGACTCTGATTGTGATGAACTTACAAAACATTGCCAAAGTGCGTCTCATGGCGAATTTATCTCATTTGGTTTAGATGCTTTTGCGAGGGTACTATAATCAAGTTAATGTGAATAATATATGATTCTATCAGTTGTGCAGGTGATGCCATCTTCTGATCTGTCTAATGTTGTGAACCACTTAGAGACTGAAATAATCAGTGATAGCAATATCATTCCTTATTCTTAGTATGTGATTGAATCACAATAGGCAGATGTTTAGAATTCTAACTCGTCTGCACAACAAGATGCACTAATATTATCTATGATTGAACAACTACAAACCCAAGTAGTTAATTGTACAAAGATAAATATAGAAAATAAGAGTGTCAATGATACTTTAACCGCTGAGCTTGAAAGATATAAGGAACATAGTTAAAGTTAGAAAGAAGGACAAAATGGTTGAGTTAAGGGTAATAATAACATTTTAGATTCAGTGCACAGTCTGTAGAGATTGATCGTCTTAAACAAACTCTTTCTGAACATTTAAAAGAAAATGAATCTTTAATGCAAACAGTTACTCTTCTCAAAAATGATTTTAAGAAAGAAGAATCTAGGAACATCGATAGAGAGATTGCGTTAGAAAAGAAGATCAAACAGTAGTTAAATTTGTTTTAAAGAGATCAATCTGCACAAACTGTTCACATGTTAACAAAACCTTGTTTTTCTATGATCATACCACTAAACAAGCTCTAGGTTTTCAAAATCCTTTCTATCTGAAGAAAGCTCAGCAGTTGGAACCAAAGCTTTATGATGGTAATGTCATTAAGAATACGAGTGCTATTGTGATTCCTGACTCTGAAAAGACTCTACTGCTTGCTGAAGAGAGTCGTTTAAAAATGCTTTTAAAACAACAAGATCCTATGATGTTAGAAAAGAAAGTTAATACAACAGCAGTCGATTATGCTGTCCTTAACACTTCTCAGTTTTTGAACACGATTTTGTTCCACAAAACTAAATTTTATCTGCTGAAGAGCCTTTTTGCGTCTTAGAATTCTGTGAATTCTTAGAACCCACTCTTTCAGTAGTCCCACCAAGTTGAGGTTACAAAAGACGTCCTAAGTCAGCATGGTTAATACGAGTTTGAAGAAACTTAAACACCATCTTGCTGGTTTTGACATGGTTGTCAAAGAAAGAACCACACCACAGCCATCACTGAAGGCTCATGGGGGTTCAAACATACAAAAGCTTGTTTTAGGGATGAAATAATTCCATTTGTAATAGCTCTGAAGGACTTATTTAATACATTTGATCAATATTTGATTGATGAACTTTATGAAGTCCAAAATGTCTTCCATAAAATGGAACAGGATGTGGAACAACATCGTTTAGAGTAAAAAACATTTGAAGTTAAAATGAATCAAGTTTTGAATTGAAAACGAACGACTCTTGGAACAAGTTATTAGCAAAGATATCGTGAACACTATTGTGAATTCTTCTGTGAATTTTGCTTTTGTGAATGTGCATGAATGTGAAAAGTGTCTCAAACTTGAGACTGAGCTTCTCAACAAGAAGGATTTCATTGAAAAAGAGATTTACGATAAACTGTTCAAAAGTTTTACCACTCTTGAAAAACATTGCATCTCTTTAGGCAGGTGATATTCAACAATATATTAATTTTCAAGGGGACAATTCTGTTCAAATCAAGTGCTCCAAAAGGGTTTTTGATTCATTATTTGAATTTTAAATGAATTGAAAGCTCAGTACAAGTGAATGACACGGTATAAAGAATTTGTAAGAGATAATTATCTCTAAAGTGGAAAATGAATGAGGATAAGATTAAAAAGGGTCTTAGAGGAGATTGAAACATTAATATTGATTTAGATCATAGGGTGTCAAAGCTTATTGATGAGAAATGAGCATGAAACAGAACATATAGCAACTTTATGACTGTTTAAACAGCACGATTAGATCAAAAGAAACAATGTGAGATTAATTAATCAAGTCAATCTAAAGTCTGTGGAAATCTCTAATTTAAATGCTAGTCTTTAGGAAAAAGTTTTGGAAATTACAGCTCTCAAGGATGACTTAAGGAAACTTAAAGGAAAAGCTCTAGTTGATGACGCTGTTACGAAACACACTATTGATCCAGAGATGCTTAAGATTGATGTGAAACCAATAACCCCTAAATTGTTGAATAAAAAGACAGCTCACTCTGCCTACACTCAATAAGAAGCTAAAGTTCTTAGGGATCTAGTTGAACATGTTAAATCAAAATATTCACTAGATCATTCCTTAGAATCTGCCTGTAGGTATGCTAAACTAATTCAGGAGTTGCCTTATACCATCCAGTAAAACCTGCTCGAGCATCAACAATACTGATGGAAAATTAGTGGCTGTGACCTCAAAGAACAAGGACAAAAGAGTTAGATTCACTAAGCCCGTTACATCCTCAGGAAACACAATCACAAAAATAGCCTCTACATCAAACCTAGTTTCTAACAAACCTATGTTGTCTTTATAGGAGTAAAACTATTAACTAGTGCTTGCGGATACAGCCTTCAGGGAATACAAAGAAGATAAGATTTCGGCAAACACCAAGTTAGTATCAGAAGAATAAAGTAGAAGGCCCACATAGGGAAAGTTTATTCTGTTTGAAAAATAAAGATGTGTTGTTAAACTATAAAAGAACTGCTCATATGCAGCTATCCGAAACTTATGAGTTTTCTAAACTTAAAGGTGTTAACTGGTAAGGGTTGCAGCTTTCTGATAATCTTGATTTGGTGTGTTCTTGATTTTATCATTATGTGAAATGCTCGTAAAATAAATCCTAATCTGTTAACGGCAAAGTTCAAGTGAAAAGTTTAGAAACAACAAGAAATGTGTTATAAATATTGGATACAGTCTGGTAGACCTACTGGTTGGACCTTCACTATAGTAGGAAATGTGTGCCTTTAATTAGGATTTCCACAAAACTACTGAAGTACCCCTTAGGAAACCAACTGATCTAGAAAATGAAACACCTAAGCCTGTTGTAACATTGGTTTACTCAAGGAAACCTAGGAAATCTAAAACTAATGTTCCTGTTAGCAAATCTAAGGTTCTTAAATCTGTATCTGCTAACAAAAAGGAACCCAGTCAATCTTGGGGATCCATAGTTTCTGATGTTCCATCTTCCTCTCTTGATGACTGTAGGTCGTCCAAATTGTTCTCTGGTATTTGGACTCCGGCTGCTCCAAGCATATGACCGGAGATCGCTCTCAGCTCACCAATTTTGTTAATAAATTTTTAGGTACAGTCAAATTCGGAAATGATCACGTGGCAAAGATATTGGGATATGGTGATTATCAGATTGGGAATGTTACGATATCAAGGGTTTACTATGTGGAAGAACTTGGACACAACTTATTCTCCTTTGGGCAATTTTGAGATTCGAACCTTGAAGTTGCTTTTCGTCAACACACCTACTTCATTCGAAATTTAGAAGGTGTTGATCTATTAACTGGATCTCGAGGCAACAATCTGTATACTCTGTCTCTTGGAGATATGATGACGTCCTCTCCTATATGTCTCTTGTCAAAAGCCTTAAAGACTAAGTCCTGGCTATGGCACCGACGTCTGTCTCATCTAAACTTTGGTGCAATCAACCATTTAGCTAGACACGGTCTTGTTTGAGGTCTCCCTAAGCTAAAATTTGAAAAGGACCAACTGTGTTTGCGTGTGCAATGGGGGAAAAGCAGAAGAAACCTTATAAACCTAAATTTGAAGACACCAATCAAGAAAAACTCTATCTTTTGCACATGGATCTTTGTGGACCAATACGTGTCGCAAGTGTTAATGGAAAGAAGTACATCCTCGTCATTGTTGATGATTACTCTCGATTTACATGGGTTAAGTGCTTAAGGTCAAAAGATGAAGCTCTAGATTTCATAATCAAGTTTCTCAAGATGATCCAAGTGCGGCCTAAAGTACCTGTCCGACGCATCAGGCACAGATAATGAACTGATTTGTTAATCAAACTTTAGGAAGAGGAAGGGCTGATATTATGAGAAAGTTGGCATTTTCATGAAAACATTGTTTGCTCCGCTACTCCAAAGCAAAATGGTGTGTTGAAAGGACGGAATCATACGCTATTGAAGTCGCCCGCACATGTTGGATTTATGCATAAGCTTGTTATCTTTATGGCAGAAGTAGTTGCTAACGCATGTTACACCAAATTGTTCTAATTTATGTCTTCTGTTACAGCAAAACACCATATGGCTTTTTAAATGAAACCTCACGACTTATCATTTTTCCATGTATTTGGTGCACTTTGCTATCCGACAAATGATAGTAAGAACTTGGGTAAGTTACAATTAAAAGATGATATTGGTATTTTTCATTGGCTATGCACCCACAAAGAAAGCATTTCAAATTTACAACTGACGTACCAGACGAATCATTGAAACAATTCATGTAGATTTTGATGAGCTGACTTCAAAATCAATTCCCTCTTCTTGACGGTAACCACGAGCCACTAATCAAGGAACTGTATCAACCGGTTTACCTTATTCAACAAATGTTGACCAAGATACACCATCACCAAGTAACTCTCAAACAACACCCAAAACTCAACCTCTCGTCATTCCTAACGATTATGAAGAATACAATCATGATATTGAAGTTACACATATGGGTAATGATCCGTATTTTGGTATCCCAATTCCAGAAGTTCCTTCTGATCAATCTTCATCAACGGATTCTATTCATACAATTGTGCATCCAGATCACCAAAATTTTGAACACAATAGCAAGAGGATAATGGATCTTTCCACTTGAACAATTAATCGGTGAACTCGATGGACTAGTTTCCAAAAGGCTGCAATTACATGAGCAAGCTCTTTTTTGTTACTACGATGCTTTCCTCACTACTGTTGAACCCAAGACGTATACAGATGCTTTGACTCAATCCTGCTAGATCAAAGCAATGCAAGAAGAGCTCAATAAGTTTGAACGCCTTGGAGTATGGGAGCTCGTACCCCGACCAAATAAAGTTATGGTTATTACTTTAAAGTAGATCTACAAAGTAAAGCTAGACGAGCTGGTAGGTATTCTAAAGAAAAAAAACTCAATTAGTGGCTCGTGGTTACCGTCAAGAAGAGGGAATTGATTTTGAAGAGTCTTTTGCTTTGGTTGCAAGATTAGAGGCTATAAGGATTTTTCTCGCGTTTGCCGCTCACATGAACATGGTCGTCTACCAAATGGATGTGAAGATTGCGTTTCTAAATGGTACTTTGTTTTTCGTCCTTTTCTTGGTTATCCGTTCCTGCACAATACATTTAGCAAAACAAGCGTATCTTTGGCATTTTAAGTCCGTTTTTGATTATTTTAGCTCGTTTTTAAAGGTAAAAGGTATGTGTATTTAAGCACATACCAGCCAGCCAGACGGTTTTGTGGATCCAGATAACCCCAATCGCGTGTACAATCTAAAGAAAACTCTTTATGGGTTGAAATAAGCTCCACGCGCGTGGTATGACATGTTGTCTTTGTTCTTGATATCCTAAGACTTCTCTAAAGGCTTAGTGGATCCTACTCTGTTCATCCGTAAGGAAGGCAAGGAATTACTTCTAGTACAAGTTTATGTCGATGATATTATCTTTGCTGCATCTACACCTGAACTTTGTGACATATTTGCTAAAATTATGTGTTCAAAATTTAAGATGCCAATGATGGGTGAAATCTCATTTTTCTTAGGACTATAGATTTTTCAAAATCCTAGAGGCATCTTTATTAACCAGTCAAAATATGCCATTGAATCTTTAAAGAAATACGGTTTTGATTGGCACCCTCCTTTATCTTATAGCCAGTAGACCTGACCTACAATTTTCTATATGCATGTGTGCCCGGTATCAGGCACGGCCTACCGAAAATCACTTACTTGCGGTCAAAAGGATATTTTGATATCTAAGAGGAACCATCAATCTGGGTCTATGGTATCTGAAGGATTCTTCAATTGCTTTAACAGCATTTACAGATGCGGATCATGCTGGTTGTCAAGATACACGCCGTAGCACATCTGGTAGTATGCAGCTTCTGTAAGATAGACTTGTTAGCTGGTCATCAAAAAGGCAGAAAAGCGATGCGATATCCAGTATGGAAGCTGAATATATTGCTATGTCTGGTTGCTGTGCTCAAATCCTTTGGATGAGATCACAGCTTACCGACTATGGCCTTGGATTCAATAAAATTCTAATGTATTGTGATAACCAAAGCGCTATTGCCTTATGCTGCAACAATGTTCAACATTCTAGGTCGAGGCATATAGACATGAGATTTCACTTTATCAAGGAGCATGTTGAGAATGGGGTGATCGAATTTTATTTTGTCAATACGGAGTATCAGCTGGCGGACATCTTTACAAAACCCCTTGCAAGAGAAAGAATTGAGTTTCTGATCAACAAGCTGGGTATGCGAAGTTTTACGCCGGAGACTCTAAAACAATTGGCGGATGAGGTTGAAGAATAGTGATGGTACTTATTCATATATCATGTATAATATGTATATATTAAAAATCATAAAAATCAAAAAGATTTTTATTTTTAGAAAACTTTTATAAAACCAAAATACAAAAATATAAAATCTTTAAAACCAAAGAAAAAATAAAAAATGGGAAAAATATAAAAAGAGGTAATAATGGCATGTCTTCTGAAAATCGATAACATTTACGGTCTTAGAAATGTCATTCAATAATGATACGAGGCTGTAAATGAAGTTCGAGCAGAAGTTCCAAATGTTTTCAAAACATGCCAAATGGCTTGCTATTCTTTGAGATAGCAACACAGTCTTTATCTTAAAGGTAAGTATTCCGTCAAAAAGGAAACTTGACCTCTCAACAGGAATTTATTCTCGGGCATGGTCTACTTTATGACCATGCAAAGGCTTGTGTTTACTTTGTAACACAACCCGTGCTTCCTATATTACCATAAGTGTACGTGTCAGTGCGCTTATGTGTTACAATAGGAGAAATCTTATTTTGGTGTTTGTTTTTTTTAGATATGACATTGCTTCATCATAAAATGCTTTTTCAAAGACATTTGACTTCTCAAACAATGACTAAAGCTCTTTAAATAGAAAACAGGTCACTGTTTGAGGGGGGGAGAAAATGTCAAAAATCTTCTTCATAATAATAATGAGTTTTAATGGAAAAAGGTTTTAAACAATAACGAAATATCTTCTGTTAAAGAAAGTTAATTAAGCTTAGCTTTCGTGTGCCTTATATGTTATGTGTTTATGCCTCTAGGGAGTATTTTGTAATAATTAAGTCTATAGGTATTATAGCTTAAACATTAGGGACTATTTGTGCTTTTTGTTTATCTTGTATATGCCTTATAAAACTTAAATAAGCAAAATGGAAAATGTATAAAACTACAAGGGTTAAATATGTAATAAATTATAAATTACCCCCATACCCATCATTCCCGACCCATTACCCTTTTACACAAACACAAACTCAACATAATTTTTCCCCTCCCACTCCCTAACTCGATCGCCATCATCTAAATTTCCATCTCTTGATTTTGAGACTAGGTTTGAGACTGCATCTAAAAAGTCCCATGACCCACCTCTCGCAGAAGGTAATACATCTGGAAGTGGGGAGGACAATATGGAATATCAAGTTGATTTGACGGATTTTGTACCACCAACACCCCATGATTCACCTCTCTCAGGAGGTCACACACCTGGAAGTGATGAGGGTAGACCTAACTTTAATGAATTGATAAATCTTTGTACCAAATTGTCTAAACTGATGTTGATGCCTTGGAAAAAACTCAAAGACTACTCAAAGACTTTGGGATCAAACAGCTGAAAAAGAGATTCAATATGATTGGAAAAGGCCACTACGGGTAAGAACTTCAGGAGGAAGATCTTCAAGATTGGTTACCTCCAAGAGAAAAGGTTTTGATAAGCAGAATGAATCCAAACAGGGGAGGAAAAGTAACAAGACGGAAGGCCAATGTTTAATGATAGTGACTTTGATGTGCTTGATGATGCAATGGAGAATGTTGAAGGTGGTAGTACTGCTGAACAAATTACTACTGCTGGGGATACACTTAATACTGATAGTATTAATGTTAGTACTGCTGGACCTTCACATGTTAGTACTGTTGGACCTTCAAATGTTAGTGCTGAATTGGTTTTTTCTACAAGTACTGCTCGGGATTTTTTTGAAGATGAGATGACACATATTTGCTTGATACACTTCGTGGGCCATTAGGAGTGCAAGACCAAGGACAACCTCAGTAGTGATTTGTAATGTTGAAGAAGAACCAAGGAGAGCAACACCAGTACCAACAGTACAAAGCCAAGACAAAGGTAAAGGCAAGATGGTAGAGCCTGAACCTACTCCAAAGAATCCAAGAAAGGCACAGATTCAGATGGATGAAGAGCTAGCTAAAAGGTTATTTAGAAGAACAAAGCACAGTTTGAGAATGATCAAAGGATTGCTAGGAAAAAGCTGCAAACCAATGAGGCTAACGGATGCTGCATTGATTGAATTTTTTTTTTTAAAACAAATGGAAAGATCTTCAAGCAAGAAGGATGTAGATGAAATACTAGCTGAAAGACTTCAAACAAGAAGAAAGAGAACAATTCACTGTTGATGAGCAAGCTAGAATGTTGGTAGATTTGATTGCAGAAAGGAAGAAGTTCTTTGCTGCACAAAGAGTTGAACAAATTAGAAACAAGCCACCAACTAGAGCTCAACTCAGGAACAAAATGGTAACTTATCTGAAACACATGGGAAATTACACTCACACTCAACTGAAGAGCAAGAGTTTTGAAGAAATTCAGAAGTTATATGAAAAGGAGCAGAAGTGGATTAATGATTTTGTTTCTTTGGATTCTGAGATGGTTAAAGACAGTGGCAAGGAGGATGGTGACAATCAAAAGTAAACATAAAGTAGTAAGAAGAGACCAAGAGCAGAACATGATGAAGAAAGTGTCAAAAAGCAGAAACTAGAGGATAAGGCTGAAAGAAAAGAGCTTAGAGCCTGTTTGGATATAGTTCCAGGGGATGATATTGCTACAGGATTTTGAATCTTTGGCTTACAAATATCAATAATGACTAGAAGACACATATTCTGACATAGAACATTATTTATAATCCAATATCATATGCATAGGAATATATAATAAAAACAAAATAAACAGTTTATACAAAAATCAATATAAATCCTCCTTATATCACTTAAAAACATTATTAACCTACCTTACTTATCCCCCCTCTCCTTCACATCAATAATAAATTTTATACACCCTCCAAACAAATCTCCACTATCCTCCTCATACCTAATTCCTCACTCCCCCCTACAACAACATATACCCTACGATCAACCTCAACTACACATACTATAAACAGTAAATTTTAATTAACTATCCAATCAAATACCAATAATTACTCCCCTACATATCTTTCCACCTTACAATTAAACCAAGTAATTAAAATAGAATACAAGATGTTTGCCCTTCCATCAAAAATCTTCAATTGCATTAGAGCCTTCTCACGCCAGCGAGCAGCTACACTACAGTCCCTCCATCCATACATCACCCCACCGCGCACAAGATCAAACAGCCCCACAAGAAGAAACAACAATAACACGACCCACAGCGAGCGCACAGCACGCGCACACACGCTCCACGCACCAAGTCCCACACAAACACGACACCGGGATACTCGCGCTCTCAATATAAAATCATCCTCGCACTCAAACCCCCCCCCCCCCCCGGTAATGAACGAAACTTTAGTATCATCTAGTGAAATAACACAACAGTCTCCCCCCCCCCCCCCCCCCCCCCCCCCCTGGCCGCACGGACTCTCCCGCCCTCCCCCCCCGGGTATTAAACCGGCTTTGAAAGTTATATGTTAGATTTGGGAAAGTTTAATGCATGCTAGTCCTGTATTGTGGCTGCTACTGAGATTAGAAGAAAACTCAATCTAATGTCATTATTAGTATCTGTTAGTGTATTAATATATGTTATGTACTATCAAGAGTTTATTTAGTTATTTTTGTTAGTTGATAGATTAGTTCGTATATCGTTAGTATTATAAATAGTTAGTGATGTAAGTATGTGATATGCGATGGAGAATTATATTATGGATATTGAGATAGTGCACTTGATCAACTTGTCGCATTTTGATCAAGCCATTGGGTTTCCTTGGTGTATATGGGAAATCTAAGATTAGATCTAGGAAGTATACTAGTGCCTTACTTTATTAGTATATTCATGTTTGATATTATATGCAATCTAAAGTGTGTTTCATATCTTATTTTGTACTCAAGAATATGTATTATCAAGTGTTATGAAAGTTTAGTAAGATTTTGTTTTATGTGATTCAATATATTGAAAGTTTAGTAAAGATTTTGTTTTACTGTTTCATTGTTCTTCTTAGTATTGCAAACTAGATTTCGCATAGTTTATGATATTCTCAATCTTAGTTTCTACTATAGCTGTCTTGGATCTATCCAATATAATTAAGCTTTAACAAGCTAAGTAAGATTTCTCAAAAAGGGATCAACAGACATCTTCTATATAAACAAGTGGGGAAATATAAGCAAGGCAAACGTAAACGCAGAGAAAAGATAAACGCAAGACAAACGTAAGCTCATAGCAAATTAGAGACCAAGGGTAAAAATAACGTAAAGCAACATAAATGCAGGGAACGATAAACGCAGGGCAGAGGTAAACCCATATCATTGCAGGCTTAAGGCAAAATGATACTCACGTATACGCCATAGCAAAAGCACATATAAGTCACACATAACAGCACGTAAGGATCACATACTGGTTATAGACCAGACCTAATTTTTCTACCTGGTTCTCTATAACCTGGCTTTGATACCAAATAGTCACATCCCCCAACTGGGCCTGGACGAAATACATGTCCGAGGGCGTGACGTCATAATATTTCAAACACAAGGCAAAGGGAACGAATACTAATGGACGTTTTGGAAATCATAACTCGTTGCATTTATTAAAAATGGATAAGTCTTACAAGATTTCAAATGACAGCGAATATGATTGATAAGAAAAGTCTTAAAAGATGATATCACATTGCACGTAGAGGGATGTTCCATAGCTAAGCACCTGATAAAAACATGCATAAAACGTCAACATAAAGTTGGTGAATTCATAGGTTTAATTCAAATGTAGTTAGAGTGGACCACAAGTTTCAAAACGTATGCGACAGTTATAGAAGGTACAACTTCACATAAAAAGTATTTATGTTGCACTAAGCTCATGACACCGAATCTAATGGGAAGGTAGCATGCACATTGCCATATAAAGTTGCCCTGGTAGGTGTCTGACCAAGACCGTCCAGTTACGGTTCGAGATGAGTTACATCCGTTGGCCTGTACAGTCCGTCGTACCAGACCAGTAAGAATTACCAAACCCGGATGGGGATTATCAGTCCCAATAGATCTATTTATTTACTCGCGCTTACTTAACCAGCCAATCGGTTAAAGGTAATTAACGGTTCATGATAATACAGGAAAATAGTGGTCTAACGCTACTTAGGCAGCACGCAAACAAGGGAAAGTATCACGTAAAGTACTTGTGTCCGGTTTAACAAAACAAGCAATGTTTCTCACCCTAAAGTTGTAAAAATGTATTCAAAAAGTGTAAAATCATAGTGCTATGAACTCACAGTAAATGATGAAGTATAACGACTGAAACGAATGGTCACGCGGTAGTGCACAGCTATGCTAGGTCTCGACCTAAAAATAAACGGTCGGGTCTTAGGAACGGTACGATAGGAAATTCTGAAAAACGTATAAAGGTTTGGAAAGTAGTTGTACGATTATTACGAAAAACGTTTCGATAACAACAATAGTGTAGTAGTTGTGGTGGTTTTGACTCGGTAGAACGTATTACGAAGACTTATTTAAAATATATAGTATAATATGGAATTAAATGAAATAAGTAAGTTTTGGCAGTTTACCCGGTAACCCAAAATTAATAATTAAGACGTTATGAATATAAATGATCTTACGTTTTTAGTTTACGTAGTACGTAATAGCTATTTTTATGTTTATAAAAGTTATAAAAATAGATCTTTTGTCTTTTAGTCAGGTATTAAAATAATAATATTTATTATTTTGCCTTTTTGTCGATATATAATAAAATACGTAGTAGTTTCATATAACATTTCTAGTTTACTTATTTATTATGTTATAGTATAATAATTCTAAGTATAGAAATTTTATAAAATTTCGGCATGACCCGTACGTATATATATTAGTTTTTCCAAAGTCATAGACTTAGATCCCAAAAACACTTTCAAAACACTTTTCACAAAACGTCACATTTCTATACTACATTCGAAACAAGTTTTCATGATAGATTTCCGTTTCAAGTTCATATAATCAAATACCTAAAATAAATATAGGTTTTGTAAGTATTTACGTTACGATATTAATAAGTAATATTCATGAGTTCAAATAAGTAATATACCCTTTAATAAAATAAGCCGAAAGTCTAATGGACCCTTATTGAGCTTTTAGGCCCAATAAGCCTAAACGAAGATCCAAAACGCAATAAGACCAAAATAAGCAAACGATTAAACAAGTAGTACATAGCTTATTAAATAAGCTACGGATAAGCTTATCGAATAAGTCATGTCGTGGCCTTTTAAGCCACGGTTTGGGCTTTATATTGGGTCGCGGCCCAACAAGGCAACCAAACTAACATGGTTTAATTTATTTAGCCGGATAAGTATCCAAATAAGAAATAAGCATTTTAATAAGCCAAGATAAGCCAAAACAAGCCAACCAATAAGCCAAGTCATAGGCTTTTAGCCACGAGTTGGGCTTGGTTATTGGGTCGAAGCCCATGAGGACTTTTAAACTCATACAGGCTAATTTATTAAGCCAGATAAGCTTAATCCTTTACCAATAAACACAAATAAGCCACAAAAATAAGTAGAAAAATAAGATGATAATCAAATAATCATAAAGTTCAAACATTTATGGTCCTTTTATGTTTTCGACACACATAAGTACATGAACAAGCTCACTTGAGCTTATTAATAAGCAAAAACAAATAATAAGCTTTAGGAAAAATATTTCCTTATAAAAGATTCACCATGACCACGTAACTAATCTTTCCCTTTCTTTATTTTTATAAATTTCGAACAAAACATAAACCCTTTTAGGGTTTTTGTGATTTTAAAAGCTTTGATTTTTAACGATCGGTTTGTACAACTAGTTTTTAAACGCTTCAAGGATTAAGAAAGTACAAGAATTTCATGAAAAAGATGGACCTACGAAGATGATGATTAGATGATGATTAAGAACTAAATAACAACCCAAATGTTGTGTTTAAATACCCAACTAGCTATACGAAACCAACTCGAAATCTTCTATTTTTAAATGATCTTGATCAAAAGTGGAAAAAAATATAGAAATGCGTGTACGTTTTGGTGCGTTCGAACATAACCCAAAACCTCACCCCCCCCCCCCCCCCCCCCCGCCCCCCCCCCCCCCCCCCCCCCCCCCCCCCCCCCCCCCCCCCCCCCCCCCCCCTCCTACGAAAACCAACCGGACTCTTCTATTTTTAAATGATCTTGATCAAAAGTGGAAAAAAATATAGAAATGCGTGTACGTTTTGGTGCGTTCGAACAAGAGGGAAAAAGAGAGACAAGTGTGTGTTTTCTTGAATGTGTATGTGTGAAGAATGAATGTATTTAGCCCTTTTTATGATTTAAAGATGAGAATCCGAGGAAAGAAAATATTCCAAGACACAAAACCAAAGTTTTAGGAGAGTGTGTGTGTATGTGTGGGGGCGGACGAGCAAGAAAAGGTGGGGGGGGGTTAGAGGACCAATTTGATCTAGCTAAATTTTAAATATAGGGTCCTAGGTCTTACATATTTACTTGATACTTGATATTTTTAAGTTATCTGTTACGGTTTACGCACAAACTAAAAAACGACAATGCATACGAAATAAATTCTGAAATTTTAAATATCAACTCGAAACATAAAAACACGAAAACTATCGAAAGACTACATTAAATAGCAACCCGGAATGCCTCCGGTAACGATTCTCAGATATACGCGAGAAACTTTCCGGTTAAACGTAAAAATTACACGGGACTTATAATAGTTAAAAATAATGAACGGTAATGACTGAAATATTGATATCAAATTTATGGGGTGTCACATTTGGGATAATTCTGATTGTTACTTAACAAAATAAATGACCCAAGTATATTAGCAAGTCATATATACAAAATACATGATTTTATATGCGACATTTGGACAGATAAATCTCCAGAATAATAGGTGATTTTGGTATCTAAGACTGAGTACATTAATGTTGTGCTACATCATATCGTCCTCTTTAACAAAATGCTATCCGATCAGGGGTGTTTGCAATGGCTTTAAGCCATTTACCTGCTGTAAGCACACAGAGGCGTGGCTTACTTTTGAGTGTTTATTCACTCAAAACTGCTGTAAAAATAAATACTAAAAGAAACAATCCCAAACACCCATTTAAATCATAAGAATAAGATGATATGTAAGCTAAATTGTAGTGTTCTATTTCACTAACCTGATTCGTGATTGATGAGGCGTTTAATCAGTTTTTAGTTAAAGGCAATAATAATCATAAAGGGATTGTTTAGGAGGTACCAAAATGGAATCACGTGCACCCTACATCTTTAGCGTGTCTCCAAATTTGTTGAAATGGTTGATTGAGCTGAAACTGCGGCTGATGTCGAGTCTGCCAATGCCACAAAGGCGAAAACCAAAGCTTTGTTAATAATGATGGAACAGTCCTCTGTTTGCATTGCATAAAACTCGCAGTCAACAACACATAAATTTATTAAAAGTAACAGCTAACGTGGTATACGTAGTAGATTTCATATGTTTTTTGTTGTAGGCTGCAATGGTCTTCTGTATTCTTTCTTCCTTTTGTTACCGCCTCATAATACCCTTTTATTTTTCCAACTAAACTTTAAAGCAACTATATAAATAACAAACAATTAGTAGAACAAATACTATAGTCTATGACATACCTAAATTTAAGTTTATAATCCTCGGATACCTCTTAAGTCTTATGTGCTCTTCCATTGTCATTGCAAACTGAAAAAGAAAATAAAAAATAGATGTCAGGCGTGGTTATTCCATTTGGTTACCATCCAAATAGTTGCTTTCTTATTAAAAAATCCAAGATTAACCATAGTTATAGTTTATTTGTAATGCATGATTAGTAACTCGACGCATAAAATATATGTTAATTGTATTAATACAAAGCAAAATATCATTTTCTAAACGTTTAAAGTATGTAAAGCAAAATAAGCGATTCAGAGAGAACCTGGAGCTACGGTTTTATGTTTCAACGTCAATGATAAGGGGTTCAATGTCATATTGTTAGCAAATCTGACCCTGTGCGAACTCACACTTAACTGCCATAACCACAAATTTACTTAATTAAGCAAAAAGTAGTCCTAACTAAGTCAAGAGTCCTCCCACATATCTAGGATGAACTTCCCACTATAAAATGACTAACACCATCACCAAACAATCAATTGTGAGTCATGAAACATGTTTACCAGCTCGCACTTACTGAATCTTAGGTAGCTATTATATAACCAAGCCTTTGTATCAAAGCAGTTAAGTAAAGCTAAAATGTACACTAGAATAAGATGAACATACATATATACTTTTTTTGTGCGGATAAAAGCAAACAAAAAGCTAAATTAGATATGATGCCAAAATGACACCTATAAATATACACACTCTGTTAAAGCATAAAAGAGCAAAACTTTTGCAATGATCCTGTCTCAAAATAAAAAGTATGAAGTTTAGATTAAGATGGCGCTACTACTTACTCGGTAAATAAACCATGAACATTAAGATCATTCTCTCTTAGCTTTGGACCGGTGCAATACCATCCAACCACAAGGCTCGTCAATTGATTTCCATTAGGCGGTGCCTGTTGTGATGCAAAATTTTTAAGACATAAGACTTGGTACTTTCAAAAGTTATTATCAGTAATAAATGAAACTCACATTTGACCGCCAAAGTTGTAGATCATGAGATACCACACGTTTCTCAGATCCTTGATACGTTATCTTTACATCAATTATTTTGGTTTAGCAAATCAGCAAGTTAGAAAAGCCATAAAAAGTATCTGTAAGATTAGGATAATTGTTTCTAAAGTATAAAGCCAAATCATACCCATGTTCTTGTTGTAGCTCTTGAAAAAGAACTTTTGTAGATTTGGTGTCAATGAGAAGCTTTAGAGTTTCTTTGGTTGAATATGAAGAAGAAGCTGCCATTTTATTTGGTTGATTTAGATGTGTAAAAATTAGATCTTTATTTATAAACTTGATGATTTATTTTAGAAAATAGTACCATGGAGTAAAGGAATAAAAATAAAAGAACGGGTAGTAACGAACCGGTAATGAAGGTCGAACTGCTCTAGTGACCACATCGAGTATAGATACCATGTTTTCTACAGTAGCTGCTAAAAATCTTTGATGTCGTGGCTGGAATCTCACTTAGGTCATTACTCTCTTATTTAAGAAAATGGCATATAACCAATGTTCAAAAATTAATACCTGAACATTAAAAGTGATTGCTGGTAATCTTTTTTTAAGAAAATAAACCTCAAATTATTGATTACGCAAACCAAGAGCATAAGACAAAACACAAAATACATTTTCCAAAGCATAAGACAAAACAAAAACCTGGACTAAATTACGTGATGACCACATGAGTGAATAAGCATCGTCGTGAAGGTTGTACTTCTTCAAATCAAAACAAACCAAACATTTTCAAACTGGTCCGGGCCAAATACTTCTAAAAATACATTATTATAGGTACTGTTATAATTTAATGGTAACCTCATCGTTAAAAAAAGATTGGGTTTATTCTAATTAAATAGATATATTGTGCAAGTAATGCCTAATTAATATTTTACCCATTTACCTTATTAAGAAACTTTTTTCTTAACCTGTTTGACCCATTAGAGACACAACATTACCTGAATACGCTCAATCCTAGGTAAATATTTCAAATTGTCACCTTAGTTTGTGTAGGTTGCTTTAAACGCTCTTTCCTTACGAATTTTGGAAGCTTTACAGCAGTATCACCAGTTATTAGGGTTAGAACCATATCAATCTCCTCATCAATCTCATCTTCTATGTCATCCGAATCTAGTGTAGAGTCAAGAGCATCATTCACAAACTCTTCAATAACACCTGCCCAAAATAACATCATGAAATTCAATTATACAAAAGGTAACCGTACAACGAACGTATATGCATACCATTGATCAAGCTGAATATGGCTCGGGAACTTGTGTTGAGGGTTGGCTAGAGTAGGGGGCCGATGACCATTGTAGGGTTGATGTTGACCATGTCTATGCCTTTCTCTTTGTCAAATTTCCATGCAGCTTCTTTAACCAAAGTTTTTGAAAGCGGATACCACAACTGAAAATACCAAATAGCAAACCAACATTGATACATAAATTACCGTTTTATGTAACAACCATAACCAATGTGAATATATACAATTTCAATATTTAAGACATCAATCTAGAATCAAGATTGTAGGCTAATTTTGTGTCTAAAACTTGTAAGACAAACAGAACATAATACTAAAAAGAAGAAAACTTACCAAGAAACAACGCACCAGAATATAGATATGATAATATTGTAATGAAACTGAAAGAATAAACTTATTAAGAGAATCATCCTTTTCACCCATTTCCATCTTACCCTACATCAAATGATTTCTCCCTGTAATGTGGATTGTGGAGCATTAGAGTGACCATATGGAACGAAAATTTCAACAAAACTAAATTGTGGGTCATACGCCTCCAAACTCAATTACCATGAGCATGTGCAACCAAAAAAACAAAAAAAATGTAGAACACAAACGCCTACAAAAGGAGTATGAATTTATCAGGACTTTTGTTGAGAATTTAGTGATTACTAATTCACCTATTCTAGAGGCAATCCCATAACCAATTTAGCTAACATCCACATTTCCACAAACACATGGTATCGAATAAAATCACAAAACAATTTCGTAACATATACAATTTAGAATTTCGTCAAATCTAAAATTCTAAATCATTAATGAACAAAAATCTATAGAATCTTAATACAAAAGAAAAATGTTATCACTGATGTTAAAGAAAAACTTATTCCAACGACAAGCATAATTTAATTAATACATTATGAGAACGACTTGAAAATAAAATCAAAGTATTAACACGAAAATTGGATTCTAAAAAATAGTTTTTTTTTTAATGATTTATAAAGAAATCATATAATATAAAGACTAACAATGAATTACAAAGTAGCAAAAGAACCAACCCTTATGGAGATAAGATTAGAAGAAAGATCCATGGGTGAATAGTTTTATTTCATTGAAGCGAATGGATGTTTTTTGGCTGTGTGTTTTCTTTATTTGTTGTTTTTGATTTTTAACTTCAATAGATGAACCATCAATGATTTGGGGAAAATGGATGTTTAAGAACTGTGTGTTAATACAAATAATATCTAAAAACTTTATATATGAGAACGAATTTTAGACCTCTTAACGTTTATGAAAATAAACAAAAAGTAAAAACGTTTACGAATACAAAAAAACTTTACAAAATTATTAATCCGTAAAATGTCCATTTCAAGATTAATCACTTCAAAGAATGTACAAACAACAATTAAGTCCTGATAATAGATCAAGGAAATATTAACAGTTATTAACCATTACCAATTCACAAAATAATTCCCAACAAATAAAATACAAAAAAACTATTTAAATAAAATACAAAACGTTATTAATAAAAAATAAAATTTTGAAACGGTTTATCCTCCAAAATAGAAGTCTTCTAGGGGAACCAGAAACAACCTTGCCCCACAAAAATACAACAACAGAGCGGACTCTAGTGCGGCCCCCTTATAGTCCAGTCGGCCCCCAGAACAACAGTTACAGCTTGGACCAGCCACCGCCTAGCCGATGAAATCCTGTCATATAAAAACTATACTAATTTATGGCAGAAAAACACACCCTGCATTTGACCTCTTTGCACGAATTTTTCCAGTCTTCTTTCTCTCTCTAAAAACCTTCTTTCTCTCACTAAATCTCTTGATCACTAATATTGTTTGATCTTGTTTCAAGTGATCCAATCTCTTCTTCTCATCTCTCCTCTCCTCTCTATCAAGTGCAAGAGAAGAACATTCGTATTCGCCAAGAAACGAATTGTTATTTAGTGATCTCTCCTCTCTTCTTCTAAGTATCAAATCTCTATTGTAATTATCTTGTGTAATTGTGTGATTCGAATTGTGTGTAAATCCGATAGTGTAGATCTTGTGATTGTGTAGTGCTTGTGAAGTGGTAGATTGGTTCTAGCTAAGATTATAACTCGACATTTAGCTTAGTGTCAGAAAACAACATAAGTGACGTGTAAACGGTTTTCTCCGCCTAAAGGGAGCTTGTTGACGTAGTGAAATCTCGAGTAGGATACTCGAGGAGTGGAGTAGGGCGAAGAGGAGCTTCGTAGCCGAACCGCTATAAATCTTGGCGTCTTGGTTTGATTGTTCCTTTCCTTATCTCTTTATATTGTTGTCATTGTTATTTAGTATTAGTTTAGATATTTACATTGTTGATTCATATTGTTGATTGGTTGAACATACAACTCGAATCCAAGTATTTTGAAAGCAAACTTTTAAAATGTAAAATGAACCGGTAAACTATTCAACCCCCCCCTTTTAGTTTCCACAATTGGTATTTTAAAGCTTGGATCGAACTATGAATTCTGACAAATATCTAGAAGGGTAATCCATGCAAAGACCACTACTTTTTGAAACATATGTTAAATCAAAAGATCTTGATCTTTGATATGTTATTACCAATGGTGATTTTCAACCTATTGAACAGTATCCGGAAACCAAATTAGATGAAGTTATCCTTTTTGAAAAACAAAGTGATGAACTTAAAAGGAGACTTGCGAAAAATAACGAAGCTAAAATGGTTATTTACAACGCTTTGCCTAGAAAAGAATATGAAAGAATTTTCATGTGTAATATGGCAAAAGAAATTTGAAAAACTTTGTTAATTACCCACCAAGGTAATAGTCAAGTCAAAGATAATAAGATCGACCTTTTGGTTCAAAAATATGAACAATTCGGCATTTCCAAAGACGAATCTATCGATAGTGCTTTTGCTAGATTTAATACTATTATTACTAGTCTAAAAGCTCTTGATGAAGGTTATTCTAGTAAGAATTATGTTATGAAGTGTTTTAGGGCTCTACATCCTAAATGGAGAGAAATGGTCACGGCGATTGAAGAGTCAAAAGACTTAACGTCGCTATCTCTTGATGAACTTATCGGGAACCTCAAAGTTCACAAAATGATCATCAAGAAAGATTCTGAAATAGTCAACGCTAAAGGAGAAAGGAGATCTCTTGCTTTAAAGGCTAAGAAGGAATCTAGTGATGAGGAGTGTTCGACTTTTGGAAGTGAAGACGAATAGTACGCCATGGCGGTGAGAGACTTCAAGAAGTTCTCCAAAAGAAGAGGAAGATTTGTAAGGCAACCTAGGAACGACAAAAAGACCTTTTAAAGAAACCGAGATGACAAGAACGGAAAAAGTGAAAGAAAGTGTTTTAGATGTGAAGACCCAAATCATCTTATTGGAGAATGTCCAAAACCACCGAGAGACAAGAGCCAAAGAGCATTCGTCGAAGGTTCTTGGAGCGACAGCGGTGAAGAAGATGATAAAAAAGTCAAAGACTAAACATGTCTCATGGCTCAAGCATCAAATGAGGTACTTCCGAATCCTTTTACTTTAGTGATGATAACTCATCAATAGATGATTTAGTTTTAGATAATGAATATGATAAAGTGTGCAAAATGAGTTTAAAGATAATCACTAAAAACAAAAGATTAAAAGCCACTACAAATAGTTTAGATAAAGAACTTAGTATTCTAAAAGAAAAAGTATCTACACTCGAGAAAAACAAGGGAGTTGATCTCAAATGTGTAAAGTGTCATATGCTTAAAATTGAGAATTAAAAACTCAAAGAGGAAGCCATTAGATTAACTAAATTTAAAAAGAGTACACATTATCTAAATGAAATGTTAAGTAATAAAAAACCCTCCGTAGAAAGATTAGGTTTAGGGTTTAATTCATCTGAAGCATCATCTAGTAGAACTAAGGAAATAAAATTTATGAAAGCCCAGAAAAAGGCGTCTTCTGATGGAGGTCCCATAAATAAGGGCAGCCCCCATATTGTATACGCAGCCCCCAAAGAAATTATAGGACCGACAGTCATCACGCCTGGATCTGAGAAAAGTGTGTCTTTTCAAAAATCTATTTTGGGCCCTAGACCAAAACACATAATAGTAAACAACGTCAAACTTCCCGTTGCTAGTGATGATGAAGTTAAACAATTTTATAAGCCATTGTCAAAACCCGAAGTTAGTTTTTCAAAACCTAATTTTAGATTAAAAAAACACCACCACCTAGAAGAGTCAATAACACTTATTCTAGAAATAGAACACCACAACCAAGAAGAAATGATGGTAGACAAAATCGACCTTATGGATTTCCTGTAACTTGGAATAATTTCCAAAATCAAAGTTACATGCCTTGGGGAATGATTTCATCATTTCCACATCCCAACCAAATGCAACAAATGCATAGAAAGTTTAACACTAACAACTTTGGACCCATGAGATATTAGGGACCAAATGTTTAAGTTGTTGTCTTATATAAATAGATGTGCCTTGGAATCGACTTGGAACCCGATGAGCAGATTAAAGATATTGGATGCTCAAAACACATGACGGGCAACCGAAAGCTTTTCTCTACATACAAGGCATACAATGGAGGTAATGTCATCTTTGGTAGTAATCTTAGCGATAACACCATTGGCAAAGGTACGATTTCTAATGACTCTCTCAATATAGATAATGTACAACATGTTGATAACTTAAGATTTAATTAGCTAAGTGTAGGACAAATATGTGATAATAAGTGTAGAGTAACTTTCTCAGAACATGATAGTGAAATTACTAAGGATAGTAAGGTAATAGGTAGAGGTATTAGGAAGAAAGGCTTAAATGTGATGAAATTAGGAAATAAGCCAAAAGACAAAATTTGTGTTGCAACAATTGATGAAAACTCCACACTGTGGCATAGGAGATTAGGTCACGCTAATATGCCTCTCATTCAATCATTAGCATCTAAGGATTTAGTTAGAAACTTACCTAAGCTTAAGTTTGATCAACACTTTTGTGATGCTTGCAAAATTAGAAAACAAGCTCACACTAGTCACAAAGCTAAGAATATAGTCTCAACGACTAGATGCTTAGAACTCCTTCATATGGACCTCTTCGGTCCATCCGCCGTACAGAGTTACAGAGGAAACCGCTACACCTTAGTCATAGTAGACGACTACTCTAGGCATACTTGGACTAGATTTCTTAAGGATAAAACCGAAGCCTTCATCAATTTGATATACTTAGTAAGAAAATTCAAAACCAATTAGGATGTACAATAGTGTCAATAAGAACTGACCACGGTAGGGAATTCGATAATAAGGTACAATTTGGAGAGTTTTGTAATGCAAATGGAATTACACGTAACTTCTTCGCTCCACGCACTCCTCAGTCAAATGGCGTGGTTGAAAGGAAAAATAGGACACTTCAATAAATGAGTAGGACTATGTTGAATGAGCAATCATTACCACAAAAGTTTTGGTGTAACACCATAGATACTTCAACATACATTCTCAACCGAATCCTAATAAGAGTCATCTTAGGAAAAACACCTTATGAACTCTTGAGAGGTAGGAAACCTACTCTTGATTACTTTAGAGTGTTTGGAAGCAAGTGCTTCATTTTAAACACTAAAGACTACCTTACCAAGTTTGACCCAAAGTTATACGAAGGTGTCTTTTTATGTTACTCCTAAAGTAATCCTTAATAAACACACTACGAAAATCGAAGAATCACTCAACGTGACATTCGATGAAACTCCTCCACCCTCTAAAACATTACCCTTGGTGGATGAAGACTTAGA